>JAUZST010074481.1:0-21351 GCA_034779995.1 Parotocinclus haroldoi
AGGTGGGGTATCTGTACTGGTCAGTCCCAGTACTGGAGGTGGGGTATCTGTACTGGTCAGTCCCAGTACTGGAGGTGTGTTATCTGTACTGGTCAGTCTCGGAGAGGGTGTGCCCATGTGCCCAGGCCTGCCATGTTTCCTCGCTGGATGAGGTTTCTTTACATTTGCAGATTAGATCTAAATCTGATCCGACTCTCGACTGTCTCCCTCTTGTGTGCGGAAATGGAACGCAGTGCTGACAGAAGGAGGGAGTGTGTTTGCTGTGTGTGTGAGTGTGGGTTGGGAAGTGTAAAGTCATTTGTACTTTCTCTCAGTGTGTGCGAAAGCCTCGGGACACGGCCTCTCGGACACAGCGCCCATTCAGCGCTCGTTCGCTCTGAGCTTCCCACAGCTCCGGTTACACCTGCCGTACCTCACAGATCCTAAAAGCTCATTTAGACTCTTATCGACTCCATCTGCAGCGCTCGAGTGAATGCACACACCCCGTGTTTTCCTTCGTTCCTTCTGTTCCTCTCGCTCGCTCTCACACTCTTGTTTCTCTCTCTCGCTTCTCAGGAATTTAGGATTGATTTAAAAATATTCGGATTTCCCTTACGGACTGACCGACCAACTTTTATCGCCTTACTTTTTACGATATCCCTGACTGAATAAATGATTTTCTCTCTCAGTGGTTCCCAAACAGCACCCCCAGAAGAGTATCTAAAGAAAGCTGCGCCCCCACAGCCCTCACACACACAGACCAAAAGAATAAAGAGATTCACTGCAAATCTTTACTGCCGAAACGAACATGCTATAGTTTTTTTTTTTTTTATCCATTTGGTTTCCTTTTAGAGCTTCATTTCCTTTTTTGCCTCCGATTCTCTTAAGGTTGAGCTGACATAAAACGAGAGAGTGATGGATTTCAACTTGAACATGTGTAAATTGTATTATGACAAACCCTGAGCACCTCAGACCAAAACAAACCCCGTGCACCCTCTGGGATTTTTGGGTGGACCCCAGGCTGGGAACCCTGACCGCTGAACAGATTAACTGGCTGACTGACCGAGTCCTTTCCTGATTTGCGGACTGACTGCTCGGATCAGATCAGAACAGGCGCTTATTTTTTTACTACTGTATATGGCGTATATGTGATACACAATATATACCAATCTCACGTATCCACACACACACACACACACACGTTACGTTGTTGTGCGTGTTTGCATGATTGACAGAGTCCACTGGGTGCTCTGATTGGCATTAGGAGATAATAGTGTGTGTGTGTGTGTGTGAGAGAGAGAGAGAGAGAGTGTGTGATGGTCACTAATGAAGATGAGTCTAATCAGCCCGTGGCTTGTTGTGTTATTGATTAGACGGTGAAGCAAAGCTCACCAGGAGGCTCTTAAATGACTAACAGTGAATCAATTACGCTGTCTGAGGCTAAAACCTGCGTGTGCGTGCGCGTGCGTGTGTGTGTGCCCCCTCTAGGGGTGGGCGATATGGCCCTGAAATAATATCACGATATTTTAGGGTACTTTTGCGATAACGATATATATTTGGCGATTCTATTTCAACAACATGCAATTGCAATAAAATATATTTTACACTTTGAGTGACCATTTTTGACTTTCCTCGTGCTCAGCTACGTGCTCCTGCTGGAGGTGGATTTGATTTGTTGTTACAGACCTTCTCTTTTTGGGACCACCTCCCCCACTTTCTGCCATATCTGTTGCCCTACCTATGAGCCACGTACGGGAAACACTCCACACTCTGTGTAAATCCGTTACGTCATTACGGAAAGACGTCGGAATATCACTATATGGATGTTTTAGATCGTCTAAAAAAAAAACAGCTCTCTCTGTACTTTTCATACTATCTGCTCCTCATAGTATGATCTTTATTTCTTTCTAATAATTATTATTTCCTTTTTTCTTTTTCTTGTAAGTATCGGCACGCTGATGAGTCGAGTTTTTGTGATCCGGACCGTCAGCATGGTGTTCCAATGCTCACTGCTTACAGTACTCGAGCCCTCCCCCTTTATGAAAGGTGAGGCAACACACACACACGCGCACACACACACACACACACACACACACATCTAAAGTTAGCAATATCGTAATATATTTTAAGAAGTCTAGAGTCAAATACACTTTGCAAAAGTTTCGGCTCATCTGGCCGGTGAAGGGCTTTACTGATTTGATTTCACTTTCATGTGATTAAACGTTAAACATTAAATTTGAATCAAACATTAACAAGTCTCTGAACTTCCGAGAGCTTCCTGAAGCAGTATAGCCTGTCCCGAACTGAGCCGTACTGTTTGGAATATAACAAGAGTTGGATTAGGTATTGCTGATGTCATAAAACAGTGTGGGATCAAAGTATTTATGGGTTAAGGGCCTTGCTTAAGGGCCCAACAGTGGCAGCATAGTGCTGGGGTTTGAACCATGGAATTTCTGGCTCGTGGTTCAAGTTGCTGAACTACTGCATCATTTTAATGTTTTTTTTTTTTTTAATTTGTTAAACATCATACCCCTAATACTGAGGGCCCAGAACTCGACCCTAGACCAGAACGGAACCTGGACCTGACTCGAATAGCACAGCTTCCATGTGTCTGGACTGTACGCTTGTAGAAGTTGTAAGAGCTTCTCTGGATGACGGATCTGCTAATTGACAGAACGTTCATGTAAACGATTCCTTGCTAAAGGTTTGCGTTGCGTTTCCAGTTTGCTTGAGGCTCTGTAGCTGTTCTCTCTTCGCCCGAGTTTCCACCTCACCAGGGGCGGATCTGTGATGCGTCCCGGTGTTGAAAGCTTTGCTAAAACATGATCTCACGGTTTGTTTTAAGTTCTTTAGCTTCCTAATGAAGAAAACTGTCATCAATGTTTTTACCCCCCTTTTCCTGGTCTGGGTTGGCGCAGGATCTGGCACCTATGCCCATAGAAGAGCCATGCATCGGGGGGGGGGGGGATTCCACTCCCTCAGACGCAGCCAATCGCGTCTCTATGTGAGAACCGGATCCACGGGCTGGAAGTGACCACCAGGACTGGAACTCGTGTATTAGGCTGCTGAGCCTCCGGTGTGTGCTTTAAATAAGAATGGGAATAAGGACAAGGACAAGACAAGACTTTAAACAAAAAAAATGGCACTTGAAAGCAAGTTTAAGAATGTTATTATACAGAAACAAAAACCTGTTGTGCTATAAGGGCCTTACAGCAGTTGATTTTATAAATAGAGATATACAAATCATATTTCTCAGCAATCTAAAGGCAACTGTTGTACACAGAAAGAGCTTTAACGTGGGCTAGTGAGGTGATGGTGACCATAGCTGAATAATAGCAATAGCATTTAGTATTGTTATTATTACTATTTCTGTGGCCACAGAGTGGCTGAACCGTCACCGAACGACTGTAGTCAGACGAGCTCGACTCCTTCAGCACCTCTGATGGAGATCAGAGCGAAATTCTGTCGGCGCAGTTTCCATCTGGAAGGCAGCGCTGTTTTTCCTTGAGCGTTCTCGCTGTTCGCTTTGATAAATGAATAACCCCGATCTCGACTCCTGCCTCGCTCGCACTCGCTCGTCCTTTTGTGGTTTTTCGGATGTTTATTTAATGGAAATGAAAAGAGGAATCACGGCTCGGGTTTTAGCTGACTCACTTTTATGTCTCTTCGCTCTTGCTCGCTGTGAAGTCACGACTTTGTAGTCTGGCGGGTGTTTTTGTCGGCAAGCCAGATTCTGTCTCCGGCTCCCTTTTTCTTCTGTTCTTTCCCTCCTTCTCTCTCTCTCTCTCTCTTTCCCTCTCTCTCTATCTTTCTCTCTTCGCCCTGTAAGATCAGCCCGGCTTCGATCCTCGCTCCTTACAGAAGACGTGCAGATGATGAAAATATTTCTCAATTTTGTATGAGTCTGCTTGTGGTTGATGGAGAAGTTGTGCAGAAGTCTCGTTAGGCGAAGTTGATTTCAGCCGAGACCTGTGTGCTTCAGAAATTAAGCTTTGATTCCGTCGTCTATTCGTCTTTAATAAGAATAATATCCTGGTGAGGATCAGGGAGGGGGAGGGGGAAGGGGGGGGGTTGTTCAGGGTCTATCCTAATAATAAAGGTCCTATAATAATTAATGTTCTTCGTGTCCACATTGTCAATCATTTTCTTTCATCAGGGCGCTTGGATAGAGAAGGTTACCGATTTAAGATGGTATTGTGTGTGTGTGTGTGTGTGTGTGTGTGTGTTTCCTCTCCCAGGCATGGCCGTGTTGAGTCTAAGCATGCAGCACTTCATTGCCGGTCTCATCACCACGCTGACCTTTACCTGTATGATGCACTGCACACAGAGAGCTGAAGAGAGCATCCAGGTACCGCAGTCTGACCTCCGCTCATCACTGCACATTCACAAACAGGAACCGAGCCACACAGGAACAGGAACTCTTGACTATTAAGGGCGTTACACAGGGCACGCGATGCTAAAACTTGAAATGTCTTTACGCCATACCACACGTTTTGCAGCTTGGTTAAAAAAAAAACCCAAACGGACGAGACGACCAAAATGTCTTCTAATGAAAACATTTTTGCCCTTCACAGAAAGTTGCAAGTGCTGATTTAAAAAAAGAAAGACGCACAGAGACTTTCACCGTCTCATACGAGAGCTGGAACCTTTTTCCTTCTTCTTCCTTTTTTTTTTTTTTTCAAGTGTCCCAGGTTCAATCCCAGGGCGGGGCGGCCTGGGTCCTTTCTGTGTGGAGTCTGCATTTCCTCCCAGTGTCTGTGGGTTTACTCCGGGTACTCCCGGTTTTTCCCACAGTCCAAAGAAGTGTGTTAGGTTGATTGGTGTCTCTAAAGTGGCCCTTAGTGTGTGACTCTCTGCATGACTGCGATGGATTGGTGTCCCATATAGGGTTGTTCCCGCCCTTGCACCCAAAGTTGCCAGGTGGGCAGACAGTGGATAAATGAACGAATGAAATAAAACTAACCTTTACGCAATTTTTGTTTTTATTTCCTACAAATGACCTTTCAAAATGATGTCGTTATGTTGCACAAAAAATTAAGCCGAAGGAATCTTCCCCTGCAGTTCAACAGAATTAGGAGGAGTTTTAAATGTGAATGCCCCCTGGGGCTCAGAAAATGCAGCTGCATTCGTCGGCCTGTTGAACTTGGTCAGGCTGTTCAGCGTACGCTGATATTTTGATGTGGGGATCAAACCGGCTGCCCTGCCTACTAACACATGACCCTGAACCTGCACTAGTTGTGCCTCTGTTTAGTGCTAGCTGTTCTGTTGTTTTTAGTTCTGTGTTGGTTCTGCATTAGTTCGCCTCCCGATTGAATTTCGGGAACGGGTTTGAGTTTGAACGCTCCATCCCAGTCTCTCTCACCTGTCTGTCACAGCCAGCGTCAGAACTTCACAGGGGGGTTCAGGTGTCACTCTGCTCCATGCTCTGAGCTCCGTACTTCCTCTCACCTTTCATCAGCACATCAAGAGGAATGGAACACCACCTCGGTTTTACACAGAACTCATCACGATCTCCAAAAAGCACATATTTTTAAATTCTATTAATATTACCAGGCTACAGAGATTGACTTTCAAAAAGCTGTTTGAAACCCGAAAGTCAGTCCGTCCATCAGTCGGCGCATTTTTAATGACTTGTTTTTTTGGGGGGGCTCTAACGCTGATCTGCACGTCGAAAAAGTTTCAAACGACTCGCTACTGTTCCTGTCACCTTTAGTTCCTGAACTCACAAGAACGGAGGAGTTTATTGTTAGAATGAAGACCTTCACTACTGGAACTGGAACCTTTAGTGCAGCCGCTTTTGTTCCCACGTATTTGAAAATGACGTCTCTGGTCCTGGAACCAGAAATTTCAGCATTGGAAACTGTAGTGTAGGTACTAGAACATAGATCTTTGGTTCTGGAACTTGCAGTAGGTAGGTACTGTAACACACCTTTTGCTCCTGGAACTGGAACTTTCGATCCTGAAACCGTTATGCTAGGAACTGGAAAAGAAATTTTGGGTCCAGGAACTTTCAGTAGCTGATCTGCGAATGCTGAAACGAGAACAGAGATGCTTAGTCCTGGAACTGGAACTTTCAGTATTGTAGCCGATACTGTAGGTACTGGAACAGAGGTCTTTGGTCCTGGAACCTTTGTTAGTAGTATTAGTAATTTTTTTTTCTGTCTGTTTTAGGCCACTCATTACAGTTTCTTGGCCACGCTGGAGGTTTTGGGGAAGCTGAGCTTCAGCGCTCTGGCTGGAGGAATCGTGGACACTGTGGGCTTCCCGATAGCCTTCCTCCTCTTCCTCTTCCTCACATCCAGCAGCTCCCTGCACGTCTGGAGAGCCATAGAGACGGGAGTCTTAAAAGAACAGCTTAAAGAACAGCCTCAAAGCAGGAACCCAACCAAAACGTGAGATGTGTCTGAGTGAGTGAATGAGTGAGTTAGTGAGATGGAGTGTGTGTGTGTGTGTGTGTGAGCGATAAAGAAACTGCTGAAAGAGTAGATGAAAACACAACATGTAGAACAATGATCATATTAGCAATACAGCATCATGCTTAACCAGCAGAACGGTTCCTCCCAGAGCTGCATTGGTCGGATCAGATGGTTCCTGCTCCAACACCGGACAACTTGGCGACTTGAACACAAACTGGAAAATCAGGAAGATCTTTTGTCTGGAAATCTCCATCGTTTCGAGTCAGTGAATCAATCTAGGGAAAGAACAAAAAAAAAAACCCAGTGGAACTTTAAAACCGATGCTTTAGTTTATTAGCAGCAGGTTTGTTGGTTGTTTGGAGCACATTGTTTTTGGTTTCGCATTCCCTATGCAACGATGCAATAAAACTCTTCTGCTACTACTACTAGATGCATTTCGATCCAGCACTGTAGAATTCGTTTGGATTTGTACAGCCAAAACATTTCCAGTCGTCAATTACGCAAAGGGCGAGGCTTTAGAACTTTACCGTTTATCCCCTGTTTTGTTTTCAGTTTTGCCCTCCTTATGAATCCCAAAAGTATTTATAGAATCAAGTCATTCACATTTCGATGGCAAATAGATGACATGCACACGTCTTTGGACTGTGTGAGGAACCTGGAGTACCGGGAGTAAACCCACGCAGACACAGGGAGGACCAAGACCGCCCCACCCTGGGTGCCACCCACAGAGCCAAATTCACAAACCTATCCGGTTTACTCAGTCAGTCTTTTTACTCCGTTAGGTCTTTTATTTGTTTCTGTCTCTCCTACCTGTTTAGGAATTTACTGTCAAGTTTTAACTAGTTTTTTTTTTAATTGTTTAGCACTTTGGTTGCCATTTGTTGTCTTTTAAATGTGCTACAGAAATAAAGATGACTTGCCTTGACGCCCATATCATGCAAATGCAAAGCCCTTAAGCTTAATAACTGGTTTCACCACCTTTAGCATCAATTATTGCAACCCAATGCTTCCTATAATTTAGCACTTTGGAGGAATTACAGCAGCTGTTCTGTGCACAGGAATCTTAAGACAAGTGAAATCAACCAAATTTGTCTTTTGAAATGAAAAGTGGTTCGTTCTGTATACAGGGACTACAGGAGAATGCGAGCATATTAGCAAGCTCGTTTTAAAGAAAGGCCCATTTGCCGTAAAGAGTTATGGAAGAGTAGAAAAACTGGAGAAGGGGAATTGCTAGACTGTGAGGAGCAGGAGGGACGGTCTGGCCTGTAGTGTCGATTGGAGCGAGACCCCCTGCCGTGGAGTCGAGATTGGGAAAAGTTGCCAGCTGAGACTGCAGAGGTGAGTCAAGTATGTTGGAGTGTGAGGGAAGAAGAAGAAAAATATGGAGCCTTGGGTCCGTGTAGGACCGGGGGTCAGGGAACGATATGGTAATTCTGTTGCATTACTGTGTGAGTCGAGTGCTTGGTGACTGTCAGACACAATATCAGGTGTTCTTGGTCTCCTGAGCTCCTTGTACACCTGCGTGTTAGCATGAACTGTAATCATCCAGCAGTAATAATAATCAAAAGAAATAAATTCTAGGCCAAAATCTAGCGTAATATCTGGGGGGCCAGACTGTTACCGTGAAACATGCGGCATAAGGACAATGATGGACAACGCTAAAGTGACAGAAGTCAAATACATAAGACCGCGCTCCCATAGTGCGTTTTTTTTTTTTTTTAGTGGATTACTCCGTACTGTGCCCAGACCCGCTTCAAGAGCCTGGAACAATTTCAGTTACAGAGGTGGTAAGTAAAGAAAGAAAACAAGTACTTCGCTTGTTATACTGTATTTACATTACTAATACGTCTCCAACAGTGCTGAGGGGGACGAACGCTGACTCTGTGGAGCTGGACACAGTCACAGAGGGCCGGAGAGTTGGTCTCAACTGTTGTGTGAAATCTGGCTGATGAGAGGAAGTTGGAAGACTAGGTAGTGTTTTGTTTCCTTCGGAGGTAAAAATGATGTGGGAGAACGAGAGGAGCTGGTATACTGTGAAGAACAGAAGGTCTCATGGAGTTTATTGAAGAGAGACCCCTGACTGTGGAACCGAGATTGGGAAACGTTGTCCAGCTGAGGCAGAAAATCAGCAGGGTACAGAGCAAAACGGCAGATTTTGGCTCATATTCGTACGTCTCTTGGTACCAGCGTTCCGTTCCTCTACGGTGGTCTTGAACAACCACGTCACGGCAGTGTTCGGTGATCTCGAGTCGACCTATAGCTGATTATTAAGGCATTTACAAAGTTCGAAGAAACAGAAAAAGTGGGCATGGACTTTTGGACTATTGGACTTCCAATAGGCTTGAGGCAATATTTGGATTTTATATAGACTTCCAGATTGAGAGTCTTTTGGAGGATGAGCTTCCTCATGAGACACGTGAACTCAATCCACCATGAAACGTCCACATTATCCTCGATATGTTTGCAGGAACACGACACGTCTTATTCTGTGAAAGCATGAGATGGCAAATTGCTTCGATTGACAGGAGAAAGGGGAACGCCATCCAAGCCAGTTCCTACCTCAGCTCCTACCTACCATTACAATGATCTAACAACAGATTTTTTCTTTCAGTAAACAAAGCCGACCTTTTGAACTGCTGGTCATGTGATGTTGGTCTAACGCTTGTTTGGAGGGAACCACTGGTTGCGCTTTGTATCCATGAATCCCAGCGAGAAGACGTTGTGATAAGACAACACGGGGAGGAGATAAAGAGAAGAAAAAGGGGTGGAATGTATAATTGGGGAACTCCTGGGAGACCAGGGCCGCATGTGACACGCTGGTTCATCAAGGCTTCTTACTGTTGCTTTATGATTGTTTTGCTGAACGTTGTGGTTCGGGTGCTGTCATCACTCAAAAAACGGCTTAACCACCCAGTCAGAGGATCCAGTTCGGAAACCCACAGAATGTCCTGCCTTCTAAACATTTGATAACACTTTAACCATAACCAAATAAAGATTTTTTTTTCTGCAGCTGAAAGCATTCTTTCTTCAGCTAAGGGTTGAACTTGCAACATTGAACAAAAGTGTTTTGTTGGGCATCCCAAAGGGGAGAGGTGTTGGCTCTTTTGGATGCACCTTCGGTGCCATAACTTGCTGCTGGTTCTTTGTTGGAAAGGGAAACCCTAGCCAGCAGGTGCGGGCTCAGCGCGGATGTCGCGGCATCGAATAACCCCCTCCGTTTCCTTTTCTGCTATTTTACCCACCTTTTTGTTTGTTTGCTGAATCTGATGAGATCAGATTTGCTTTCCGCACTCCCGGCTTTCTTTTCTTACCTTACCTTACTGTATTATCATCTCGCTTTTTATACTCACGCTCGTCCCTCCTGTCTGATTCTATGCTGACCTGCAATTTTTTTTTTGAACATTCACACAGTGCTTAACATGCGAATTCCCAATTGAGTCGTAGGTAAGATTGGATGTCGCCAGGCAAGCGTAGTCGCACAGAGGGGGATGTTTAATTCAGGTAGATTGGATTTGTCAGGCCACAGAGGACACGTTTGCGTTTGACCTTATGGAGAACCTATCTGGAAGGCATTTATGTTCCCAGGGATATTGGAGATTATGTAATTGCACTAATCAGTGCAACGTTGTGCCCACGAATAGTTATGTAAACGGGAAGTTGTGTTCCCAGTGCACGCAGTTCCTGTACGATTGGACTTGCAGCCTTTGTGTAACCCTTCCTCGCCCCTTGTGAGAAATGGTCTTTATTGGAGAAAGATGAGGAGGAGCATAATGGTTGCCCGAGATGTCACGCCACCCTCTTTCATTATATCAAGAATAACACTGTTGAATCATCCTCTTTTCACCAGTACAGCCCCCTGTGCTTTCCTCAAGAGAAGGCAGAGATTTTCATTGAGAAAGCTGCAATAATTGATGCTGGTTAGGTTGTCCTGTTTTTGTTTCGTTTCCTGTGACTAACTGATGTGGATATAAAGAACATCGTCACCCAAGTCTTGTCATACTACTTGCTCTGAAGAACTGTGGGGATGGCAACCTACACGGGCTGAAGGGAAGCTGGCACCCTTATCTAGAGGGACTTCCAGAAGAGCCTTTTATCCCCCTTAGCAGACGTGAACTTGCGCTACTAGAAATAGCCAAAGAAGACGGAGCCAGATAAAACCCGGGTGATAAACAAACGTGATTTTAAGGGAAATGGGCAGAGGGAGGATTATTTATGTGTAGGTAAAATTTCACTTCCAGTGTTGAGAGGAACCGTGGGTCTTTAGTCCCCGTTTGAAGACCGTAAGAGACTCAGCCATTCAGTTGGAAGTCTGATGAGGATAAGGACGCATGCTAAATTCCCAAAATGTAAGTTTTTATGCCGAATAAACAATCGGACAGGTAGCCAGCGCCGAGGACTCGGGTGAACTGAGCAGACTGTTTTAAATTTAGAAAGCATTCAAGCTGCCACTTTCAGCACCCGCCGTTGAGCGATCGCATAATGTTCTGTGAACAGGATGCTCAGCGAAACCACAGCCAAATCGTCTTTAGATGTTACTGTCTTTTCCGTACCGTTTAAAAGCTTGGTGCAAATGAGTAGAGGAAAGTCATTCACACACAAAGTCTCTAAACACATCAACCGAGTTAAATACCAAGCGCAAATGCCAGGCTTCAGGTCCTAAACTCCCACCTCTGCTTGTGGATCCACAGCCTTCACTGGATGCTTACAGACTCGATGTCCAGAGGCAACAGACGGACGAAATCTAATAGACGTGCAGGATGTACAGAAGAGCATGTGAATGCTAGAAAGCTTCTCATTGGCTCAACGGTGTGCTCCTGAATTCTATTATTATTATCATTTGGAGTTTAGGAACTTTGCACGGCCTTTTGTGGACGATGATAATGAAGGAGGTTGGAGTAACGAGCACGTCAGAGGGGGTACCGTGTCATCACAGGAACTGATGATGATGCAGATGATGATGATGGTTTGGACAGCGGGTGCTGGTGAACGCTGACGTCTTCATTGCATCCGCTAGTCAGCAGAGATGGGAAGGGAGGTCTGATCTGATATGTGGGGTAACGAGGGGCCTTGGTTGTGTGTATGTGTGTATGACGGCCGAGGTTATGACACGCTGCCAGTTCATATGGCGTAGAGGCTGAGGTACTGGCTCTCTCCCCTTGTTTACGCCATTAGTACAGTGGCAGGAGATGCCTCCTTTATATCTCCCTGACAGTCCCTTGCTTTTTCTCTCTCTCAACCCCCAGTTCTTAATCCCTCAGCTGCCCGTTCGGGCTCCCCCTCCAGTTTCCTGTTATCTCTGCACCTCCTAAACCCACCCCACCCTCCCCCCGAGCGTGTTCAGTCGCCTCGTCTTTTCTTCTCTGGAACATTATGATGACCTAGGCAACCCTTTGCTGAGCAGCTTATCTACGCAAGTTTGGGATCACACAAAGCCAAGCTTAGGCTCTAATTCAAGGAAATCTGAAATTATCGGATGCAATTTTTTGCCTCCAACCTACACATCGCATGCAAGGAGCCGTTTGGATAGGAGGTGAAACGCCTTCCAGAACCATGGAGTTCGGGTGCTTCGAACTCAACCCGGATCTTGTTCCAGCAGGACCAGGCAGAAATTAAACACTCCTGCTAAGTGACAAAACGTAAATAATCCAAGCAGTTGAGGGTTAAGGGCCTTCTTCAAGGGCCAAACAGTGGCCGCTTGGCAGAGGTGGGATTTAAACCCTGTACCCTCTAGCCCATTACCTTATCTGTTAAGCCACCACGGTCTTAACCTGTAACTGAAAATAAACTGGGGAGAAGAAGATTTGCTGTACTGAATTATATACAATTCTACATTAAAAAAGATAACTGGGGGAAAAAAAAAGCGCTCACGAGAGTCATGAAAGGCAGCTCAAAGTAAGCTGATTAACTTCAACACTCACCTTAAATACCCACCGGATTCTGGAACTTGAGTGATGATTTACGACATCACGGGGAGCCCTAATATGTAATATGAACATGTTGTCGCTGGTCCCTTTCTCCTAAGCAATGTGAACTCTGCAACTGATATACGAAGCAAGAGTTCTGATGCAAAAGGAAGAGACTGATCACTAGCTTAACTGCTCTGTCTGCGCTGTATCATCAGGTTTTCATTTAACACCGCTGTGGTTTCTGCTCACTCACAGTGATTTGCTGCTCTTGCCAGTAGGGCTGCACAGCTCAAGTTGCGTCTAATCTCACTGTGACACCTGTAGGAAAGGGCAGGGATCACTTGTTTTACAATGCGCAACAATTTGTTACCCAAATTACCACGGCGCCTGAAAGTGATATATTTCATGCCTAAGGAAAAAGATCCTGGTCCAAGCATCTTTTACAGACTCAAAGTTCTGGAGTCATTAAAAAAATGGCTTCTTGTGTCCTTGTTTTATTGTTATATCGTGGCACCCATGCAACACTAGGGTTAAAGAGCATTCTAACGGCGTCACAGTGTTTCCAAAAAATACTTTGTAATGAGTCATATAATGTAATATAATATATATCATATAATCTGATATAATCTGTAACTCCCTTAGTGAATCAGATCCCATTAACACAGACACAGAGACACAGACAATTACAGACAGTAACAGACACACTGACACTTAGACACAGAGACACAGACACTCACAGACAGACACAGACACACTGACACTTACAGACAGACACAGAGACACAGACAATTACAGACAGAGACACAGACACACTGACACTTACAAAAAGACACAGAGACAGACAATTACAGACAGAGAAACAGACACTCACAGACAGACAGACACTCACATAGACACCAAGACAGAGACACAGACACTTACAGACAGACACAGAGACACAGACACTCACAGACAGAGACACAGACAGACAGACACTCAGACAGACACAGACACTCAGACAGACACTTACAGACAGAGAGACACAGACAGGCTGACACTCACTGACACTCACAGACAGACACTCACAGAGATAGACACCAAGACAGACACAGACAGACACAGAGACAGACACTTACAGACAGAGACAAACACTCACAGACAGACAGAGACACAGACAGACACTCACTGACACTCACAGACAGACACAAAGATAGACACCAAGACAGACACAGACAGACAGAAAGACAGACACTCACAGACACTTACAGACAGACACAGACACTCACAAAGAGACACACTGTTGTGATTTTGAAACCTGAGTGAAGATTCACAGCCATTCCCTTCCTTGGTCAAAATGTGCTTTCGCACCGGAGGAAGTTTTTCATAGTTCCTAGAACTGTACCCCCCTTGGTAACATGTTCGCACCACAGGAACATTTAATGTCCTTAGATCTCCGGGTATAGGGACTTTTAGGTTCTAATTCAAAGCAGGTACTTTTGTCAGGTAATAAGAAGCCTGAGTGACATAAATCTATGGCTGTTGGTACAGACGCCATGACGCAAGTGTATAGTGTTTGATCTAGATGCAAGCGGTCGTGTTGAGCTCAACCACTTGTACACCAGTATCCGTCTAAACTACAGAGCTGGGAAGCGAAATCCAGGGTTTACTGCGCCTAAATGCGACGGAGCAGATACAACGCGATGTTGAGTCGTCCAAACAAAATTCACGCAGCTTATGTCACTTAAGCATCACATCGCGTTCCTATTGGCCGTGCGAACGCAAACCCAAAAAAGGCCCTGAAACAAATGGGGTTCTAAGCTCCATGTGAGCTAGTTCCGCCCTAATTAGTCCATACTGGTTTGGACTGGAAGCTTGCTTGGCACGAAAGGCTCCCGTGGTGGGTCCGTTGTTTTACTCGTTACTCACTGGCCAGTTAAAACAGACTCAACGGTCAGTTGTCACTTTGGACATTTGGACGTGGGTTAGTCTTTGAAGAGACCCGGCCTTGGACAGGAGGATCGCCTTTAATTTTTTTTTTTTTTTTTACCCCAGTGGAGGGAGGATGCTTGACATTGGGAAGGCAGAAACAGCAAGATGTAATTAAAGAGTGATCCAGAGACATGTTGGGCTGATGAGAGAGCGTTCGTGACCTGCCTCTCGATGACCATCCCAATGTCACTGATCTTATTTGGCAAAGCTCATCTCAAAGTCAGAAAGGTGGAAAAGGACGAACTCTGCATCCTGCAACCTTGTTTATTTCCTGATTTGTTTTTTCAATTACATTTTCTCATCCTCTCTGCGCTGAGCTTTGGCTTCTACTTTAAACTTGATTTGTACGGCCGGACTCGGCAAGCTTAGCAATCGTCCCGATGTGTGTAAGCATGGATTCGATAATGCTTGGATCACCAAAGTGATTTTCTCAATAACAAAGTGAAGGACAATCAAAGATTAAAGAAGAGTTACTGACATTTAAACTGGACCTGCTAAATGCTTAACGTGCTACATAAACACAGACGCTCTCTCTCAAATAGTGGCCTAGCGGTTAAGTTACTGGACTGTGGACCAGAAGGTCCAGGGTTCAAATCCCACCTCTGCCACAGATGGGTTCCTGAGCAAAACCCTTAAACCACAATAGCTTGGATTGTAAGACTGCATTAACTGTAAGTCGCTCTGGATAAATGCAACTTATATATTGTATTTACATGTAAGAATAGAAGACGTGAGAGGAGAAAGCAAACAAGAATAAAGAGAATTCAAAGAAGAAAGTAACGAAGGAGAGAAAAGAAATGAATCAATAGGAACAAAGAATTGAAAAATTTTAATTACAAAAAAGTAAGGAAGGAAAAAAAAAAATCACAAATTAAAAATGGACAAAAATAGCAGAACGCAAAGAAGGATGGATGTTACGTAGCAGAATCCAAAGGAGAAAAGGAGAAGCAAAAAAAGAACTTAAAGAAGGGACAAATTATTAAACAACGGAGAAAGAAAGTTCCTGTTCTTTGGAGGTTAATAGATATTCGGAATTGAGGTTTATGGGGATTTCTTCACATCGTGGCTAAATAAAGGAATTTGCGGATCGACTCCTCCTCTAGTGGGCGGTGCAAGCAAAATTTCTGCGATAGCGAGGTAAAAATAATAAACGCTACCATTATTCTTACTCCCAATTGTGTGTTAGAGATGGTGAAGGTCTACAAACTCATTTGCATTTGGTCTAGACGCGACCTCACATTGTATGCTTTTGTTTCTTGTTTTGCTGCTACGTGTGGGGTGGTGGGGTGGGGTGGGGTTGGGGGGGTGGCATAACTACAGCTACAGAGAGCAACAACATAAAATACTCTTTTGTCTTTATGCGTATGGGAATAAACGTTGGCGAGTATTTGGGGGTGGGGGTGGCGTTGGGTAGGGACGGTAAACCTAATGGTGGCCTAAGACTTTTGCGCAGTACTGAATATTAATGATTATTTTTTTTACTATATATACGCACTACACTGAGCATCACAGACTGCTGAGGAAGGGGCCATGTAGCCCGTCCCCTCTCCATCCACCGTCCTACCATGGGCACACGAGTCCCAGACCAGGCATGTTCCACATTTACCTGAGGAAAAGACACCGGGATGCACAGTGGGAAGAAGACGAGCCGGCGGAGGGAGCGTGACGCTCTGGGCAACGTTCTGCCCGGAAAACTCGGGTCGGGGCGTTCATGTGGAAGTCAAGTTTGGCACAGCGCCAACCTAAACATCGTTATGAGCCAGGTGGTCGTGATGCTTTGGTTGGTCCGTGCATCGTTTTTAATGTACAGCCTGAACGCTAGTCGTTGCTCTGTTAACAGACATCTGTGTGAACGCACAGCCCAATTAGGGCCTGCGGAGAGAGAGAGAAGGGCCCTGGCAGGGCGGGTTCGAGGGAGGGTACGGGCGGTCTGGGATCATACAAAGCTACAGATGCTCCTTTTACTGTCTTTTTGTCCAATTACTGGAAACTTTCAACACAAACAACGTCAGTGCCAGTGTTATGTGATGTGTCATAGTGAACAAAAAAAAACAGCTTTCTCTGTGTGTGTGTGTGTGTGTGTGAGAGAGAGAGAGAGAGAGAGAGAGTGTGTGTTTCTTGCTAAATTTGTGACATCAATCAGTTAAGAACTATACCTACACATTACACATCGAGGCAGAATGGGTTTTTTTTTTTTTCCCCCCAGACTTTCAACAAACAAGGCGGCGATAGAAACACAGAGAAAAATTGTTACCTATTGAAGAACGCTCTTCTGTTGCTGCACTTGTTCTCTGAAGAGCAGGAGCAGATGATGGACATGCATGCATATGGTCCTGATGAGAATCCCTGTGACTTGGAGCTCCTTTATAATGACGCATCCGTGCCTTTATGTTCTGCGAATCATAAATAAAGCTCAAGTACACACCAAACTACTGGCACTCCCGGTAAAGATCGGTGATGTAAAGCCGCCATTCGGTCAGGTCGCTTAGTCTCACTCTGAAGTCCTGTTGTGCTGGCTTAGCAGTTAAGGTACACTGACCAGACGTTCAAGGGTTCAGATCCCACCTCTCCTTAACCCAAAACTGCTTGGATTGCGAGACTGTACCAGTTTTGTACGTAAGTCGTCCTGGATATGGATATTTATACCCAACCTTTAATCGAGGTCAATTCAATCCGTCTCACAGCCCCAGAGATCCCTAGTTCAATCCTGACCTTGGAGAACTTTGCATGTTCTCTCCATGTCCGTGTGAGTTTACTCCATGTACTCTGGTTTCCTCCCAAATCCCAAAGGCATGCATTAGGTTCATCGTTGTTTCCCCTGTGCGAGTGTTTGTGCTATGATCTATGGTTTGCGCCCGATGTTTAGGGTTATTCCCGCCTTGCACCCCGCGCCGCCGGCTAGGCACCGGCTTTCCAGTGACCCTAACCAAGATTAAGCACATAAAAACGTAAATAAGTTAATTATTTTAGCCTGTTTGGATAATGTGGGTTGATGCAGCGTGCTCAAGTGAATAATAGTTGCGTCAGGGCTTACTGGCTCGGTTCTAGTTTTACGGTGGTACTGAAGGAAAGGAGCCAGACTGATCTTCTTGTGAAGAAACAAGCCCATCACGCTGAGACCGCACGCTGATAAACCTTTAACACGTAATAAAATCCACATCCTTGATTTCGGCTCGGTTCATATTCATTAGTTCCTCAGACGGCGAAACTGGAACTGATTTTCCTTCTAAAGTAACTGCTCCCATTGTGCAGGCGTCCATTAAAGTTTCCTCCATGACTTATTTATGAAGTCTATAGAGTGGACGCTAAACACGCGCCTAGAGTTACTGAGCCTGTGCATATGTGACACGGGTCGAGTGTCGGCACCTGATATTCCGAGCTACATTTATCCAGTTAAGTAACATTTGATAGACGTAAACCTAGAGAGCAACTGTTACCTGAGGATCGGGTTCTAGTAGAAATATAGGCCTACTACTTACAAAATAAAAATGAAATACCCACTGTTTTTGGTGAGCAGTGCAGAAAGCAAAAAAAAAAAAACTCAAAACCTTTGAGATTGTGGGGAAAATAAGGTCAAGGGCAACGAAAAACAGGTGTGCTTAGACCAAAAATCCATCAGCAAATCACAAATTTAATCTATTCCAGTAAAATCAAAGTCTATAGAACATAAGAGCAGAGCAGTTAGCTAAGCTACCTGGCTACATTAACATAGCATTAGCAACCATATGATGTGAAAGTACAAGATGTGAAAGTAGTTTGAAGCCAAACCGTTTTTTGTTTTTTTTTAGCCAGTCATTATTACTAAAGGTACGTTTAAAACTGAAGTACTTTTCAATAGAACGCAAAATAAAAGGAATTCCACCTCGTGCGTTTAACAGTTTAGCAGCTGCTCAGTGATAAATGATAAAGATTTGGGGTTTTACTTAGCTTGTTTTGGTCGAATTCAATGCCAACCCTTCTGAAAAAACAAGCTCTAGCCAGAATCAGATCCACGCTGGTTTGAGCTGGTGTGTTACTGGTTTTGTTGGCAAAACTGGTCGCCCAGTATGATCTAGCTGGTTTTGTTATTCAACCAGCACGTGCTAGTCACCAGCGTACCCCGGAAAGACCAGCATGCACTGGTTACCATTATCTAAAAACCAGCAAAGACCGGGGTGTGCTGGTCAAACGCTGGTCTGTTTTTTTCAGTAGGGAATTGGGGAAAAAAAGGCTACTCTCCTTATCGTGTAAAACGGAACCTTATTGGTAGACAAAAAAAAATGATGATTTATGAAGACACAGTATGCAAACGTTTTGGCAGCCCTGTTCAAATTGTTTTATTTGTTTACTAAATCAAAGACGGTACGCAAAGAGTTATCTTATTAATGCATACACCTTAAAACATATCGTAATTTTAGGGTTAGGGTTGGAAGGTGCAGAACGGTTTTGGAGGGTCCCATAACTTAGACATTTACGACCATGCAAGTTCAAAACACTAACCAGCATCAACTTTTAGTTACAAAGAACTTGTGGTCTTGATGGCACCCTTAGTCCAGCGTGCTGGTCCACAGGCGTTTCTGGACTCCACGTGGCACTGGGGCGCGCGCACACACAGAATTGAGTAATTAGTAAACAGCTTGTCACAACTGTGCATAAAAAACGGTGCACTACTGGTTGTGATTTAGTAATAACACGCGTGTGTGTTACTCTGCCATGGATGAGAAATTAAGGCTACATGAACGCTGCGGATTTGTATCAAATACATTAAATAACAGGGCTATGAGCTATCATTACCTTATTTGCAGAGTCTTTGAAATATTATCAGATGCCCAGTACTCCATGAAAAACACCGAAAGAAGCTGTTTTAGACTAACAGCGTTCACGCGTTTGAAAAGATGCTGGAGCATTATGGGAAATGTAGTGCCTGTAGAGAATTGCTGTAGCGTGTTCTGGAGCTCTGCCCAGCAATACAGGATAGAATTGCCTTTTTTTTTTTAGTGGGGCACAGCAATTTGAACTAATATGAAATTTAAAAATACTAATTTGCTCACGCAAATTTTCAAAGCAATTGAGTTTATGGCTGTGGTTAATCATTAAAACTAAGTTACGAATTAATAATTTAAAAACAAACAAACAGCTTTACAGGTATCAATTACTAAGTTGTTTGTAAATTGGGACAAAATCCTCCTAACCAGACCTGTGATAGACGGGTTTTCAGGGCATCCTTAAGTCTGAGCTTTCTGTACTCTAGGGTACCAGATAGGGCCCGGAGCCCCTGTGACCCAGATGTGGAAAAAGCAGGGTTAGCAATGATTTTTCATAAGTATTCAAATGCATCATTTACGTTTAGTCATTAAGCAGATGCCCTCATCCAGAACTACATTGTAACTCAAGGGTTTTGCTCAAGGACCCGTCAGTGGCAGCTTGGCAGAGGTGGGATCTGTACCCTGAGTCTTGGATTGGTACAAAGTTCAGAATCTTAACCACTAAACCATCACAGTCCGACATATTTAAGCTACAGAGGCTTAATTCGTTCATAAATGTAACAAAACTAGGGATGGCGTCTCCCTCTTCCTCTCTCTCCTCTCTCTTGCTCTCTCTCTCTCTCTCTCTCTCTCTCTCTCTCTCTCTCTCTCTCTGTCTGTCTTACTCTCCCTAACTGTAGATGACAGGCAGCAGCTCGTTAGAACAGTCATTTATTTTGGCTCCCTGGGACTTCAGCCACAGGAGGGGGCAAGCAAGGGGGTAAAAGGAGCTATCGGTGCCCAAACAATACCCCTGTTTGTCTCCTTCATGGACCCCTGGCTCAGAATCTCTCTCTCTCTCTCTCTCTCTCTCTCTCTCTCTCTCTCTCTCTCTCTCTCTCTCTCTCTCTCTCTCTCTCTCTCTTTCTCTCTCTTTACACACACACACACACACACAGTGTTATATGCCTACTTGTGTTAGCTTGCCTGTATTCTTTTTTTCACAAAACCATAATTAATCAAATGGTACAAGAAATAGCCTCTTGAACATTATGTGCAGTGCTGAAGTTACTATGGAAACGATAGTTTTGAGTGTGTGTGTGTGTGTGTGTGTGTGTGTGAGTGATGAAGAGATGAGTGCGAGTGGATAACTGTATTTTTGTGTAATTGTCTCCGTGGCAGAATGAGTCGCAGCTCAGACTCTGGAACCAGAACAGGAAACTTGTTGGATAATTATTAATTAGTTAGAGCTTAATTAATGGGTGGGGTCACTAATTCATGGTTAATTGATTATGTCAAAGTATAATACATGTACTAATGAAATATAACTGTTACTATAATCATATCAGTTCATTAGCCGCAGCCGTTTAGGTCGACTCTTTATGTCTAGTGAGTGTGAGTCTGCAGAGGCCACACTTGGTAATGGAATTCATTATACTTCGTCTAAAATAGGAATTAAATCGAAATAAAAAGCTTTTAAAAAACTGCATAAATAGTTACATAATAGCAAATACATTGGGCAAAGCACAGAGCTATATGTTATAGATAGCCAGGATTGTATAGTTAATGAAACCTACGAATAACAGCTAACAAACTTGATACATTTTATAAACGATTTATTGAATTGATTTAAAAGTGCCGATTCTTCTCTTCAAGTGTAATAGACGACAAACCAGAACACAAGAGTTTACTGGGTTCAGTTAGGGATTTTTCCTTCCCAAAAATTGTGTTACTAAATATTTAGGCCCACAGCCCTCACTAGGCAACAGTGGCAAGGAAAAACAAAAGGAAAACACCCTGGGAGGACCGAGCCTCAAAAAGGGACCAAACCTGGTTTTTATGTAAGAATTAAACTAGGTTATCGAATTCAGAAGCTAACAACAGAACAACAGAAGCTAAATTAATATGAACAGAGAAAATATTGAAATAAAATAGTGTATAATTATGATAGATTAAACAGCATACATTATTATGAAGAGTATAATTAATAGAGAATATAACACTATAGCATATTAATCCACGTGAGGTCACGGCCCAGCAGATGCCCACCCTAGACGGGGCACCAATCCATCATAGGGCACACACACACACACACACACACACACACACACACACACACACACACACACACACACACAC
>JAUZST010074492.1:0-21351 GCA_034779995.1 Parotocinclus haroldoi
TATATATACATACACACAAATATAAATACACACACATACATACATACACACATACATATATATATTCCCATTTTCATGTTTTAATATTGAAACATACATACATACAAAAATATAATAAATTGTAATAAATATACAATAATGACTAATAATTTTACTCCTTATGAATCATAAGTGAATAAGATAATTATTTGAGTACCAAAGTATGTACTAAGCTATGTCTGGGCACCTTTGGATTATGGCTGCATGACACACCAGGGGTGCCCCCATTAATCTAATCCTTAGGAGCATTCCCAAGCATTTCTAGACCAATCATTTGCAGACTAGTCATAAGGGGTGTGGGGGCACCTCTGGTCTGTTTGTACTGCCAAATCTCAGCTGGCTCATCAGACCAGGCAGAGTTTTTTTCCCTCTCTTCTATTGTGCAAATTTGGTGATACCACACTATTCTTAGTGGTCTTCTGCTTCAGTAGCCAATCTGCGTCAAGGTTTGATATGATCTTCAATTGCGAGATCATCTTCTGAATAGCTTAGTTGTACCAACCTTATTTTCTGATGCTTTGGACTTGAGCAGCTCATCTTGACCATGTCCACATTCCTTAATGCATGGCAATTCTACCATGTGATTGAATGATTTGATATTCGTGTTAGTGAGCAGTTGATCAGACAGACACAGACAGAGACACAGGTCACTTTATTAGGTACACCTGTTAAACTGTATTGATGTTATTCAGCTTTATGTCTATGAGATGGACGTACTATAGATAGACTTGGCCGAGGAAACATTTCAGCTTCACAATGCAGTTTTCTTCACCCTGCCATCACGCCTTAAGATAACAGCACTTATTGTTACCTCTTTAATGATCATTAAGTTTATTCACTGGATGCTAAAATTTGATGCAGACACAGACTGCTGAGCAAACTGTAGAAAATAGATTTCCATTTGCAGTGAGAACGCACAATGCCTTCTCTGGCTGAGCATTACGGCTCTAACAAATAGGATGCAAACACACATTCGACACATGCCAATTGGCAAGCCTCTCATTCCGAGCTTTAAATGGAGCCGTGTCAATCAGGTTAAACCACATCAATGCTTATTCACACATGACCACAGTGGCCATTAAAAGCCTTCATTCGGCGAGGAGAGGATACAGACAAAAGGGCAAGGTAAGCACTGCAGTCACGCCTGGTATCAAACAGCACGGCATAAGAGCAGGAGAGCAGACTGGAGCTTTAAATGTGCAGAGCAGAGCTCAGACACCGAGGCAGTACATTCCAGCTTTTTCCACAGCAAAAGGAAAATAAAAAATAAAGGCTCAGAGCAGCTTTCAGATGATTTTTGGTCAAAGGCATGTTTACACTGTTAAAGGTCAGACAGGGCATCCGAACAGTAACTATGTACATAAAATCAATAAAACATTCTGAACAACATGTCAGGAAGCACGTTTGCCTGTTGGAAAGAGGCACAGTATTACATATTCTAAACAAACCCAGACAAACAGACGGCATTTGGGATTAAAACTATTTTCCATTAACCTTCTTATACTGTATAACCCTTAATCTCAGACAAAATGAACAACAAATCTAAGGGTGGCCTAAGACTTTTGCATAGTACTGCATATAAGGAGTTGCACAAAAATGCAAAAACCCAAATTTGTACAACTTTATACATACACACAGCACCATGTAAAAGTCGTCATCATAAGCCATCATTAGATTTGTTGCTTTAGCAAGGGCATGATGACCATATATAACGTACTGTCAACATTCAATATTTCAAATTAGGATTCGTCACTCCATAATTCTCCTCCCCACTGATTTTCCAATCTTTGTGAGCTTAACATATTTGCCTTTTCGTCCTGTTCACCTAGCGTCCAAAAACAACCAATCCTGATCAAGCTTCCTCAGACTGTCCAAGGTTTAAATTGGCATGCCGATAAAGTTGCTATTGCTTAAGTGAAAGTGCTCAGTGATTGAACAGTGTTTACAAACTCCAGCAGCACTGCTGGGTCTGATCGACTTAAACCAGCTCAACACACTAATAAATCACCGCCACATGAGTAACACAGCAGTACTAAGAAGGATCCAACACCCAAATTGTGCCCGATCTTGTTCTGGATGTGGGCTAAAGTGACTAAAACCTGTAATTTTGGAACTACAAAATGCTTCTGTCATGCAAGTGGAACTGATAAAATGGACAAAAAGATAACAATATGCAGTGTTCCTTTTAAAGTTCCTTGGTAAGGGTACGCGCCTTGTCTTGTTCAAAACCATTCCAAAGATCTTCTATTGGACTCGGATCTAACTGTAAAGAACAATTCTCTCACTGTCATGTTAAAAATACTACTTAAGTTAAGCTTTTGCTTTGTGCCATGGTGTATTATTATGTTATAGCTAACCATTTGATTGTGGGTAAAGTGTAGCCAGAAGGGGTAACAATAAATGCTGTGGCATTCAAGCAAGGTTTAATTGGTATTAAAGTGAACGAAGTGGGACAAAAAAATCCCCACATCACCTGCACAAGCCTCGACTGTTGACACAAGACACTTTGGGTCCATGGATTTATGCTATTGAAACAAAACTCCGGCCCTACCATGTGTGGCTCATCAGAAATCGAGATTCATCAGGGCACAATTCATGCCTAGTTTTGCTGAGCCTCTGCCCAGTGCGGCCTCGGCTTTGTGTTAATGGCTGACGAAAGTGGAACTCATTCTGTGCTTCTGATACTGGGACTGTGGTGGCCTAGTGCTTAAAGTACTAAATTATGGTCCAGAAAACCCAGGGTTCGTATCCCACCTCTGCCACAGTTGGGTCCCTGAGCAAGCCCTTTACTCACAATTGCTTGGATTGTAAGACTGTATAAAATTCTAAGTCGCCCTGGATAAGGGCATCTGCCAAATGACGTCAATGTACTGTAGCCCATCCAGCTCAAGTTTGGTCATTCTGGGTATATAGATACCTTGAAAGTCTGCAGAGCAAGCATTATCATGTTGTGAAATGCCCGATGGAAAATTTGCCATGAGAAGCAACAGATGCACATCTTGCTGATTTGTTAGTGTCCCTCATATCACTAACTAGGGGTTGACTGACTGTCATATGCAACGCCTCCCCAAATCGTCACACCTGCAGTTGGTGGCGTTGGTGGCAAAAGTCACCAGTCTGGGTAGTGCAGAGCCTGTTTGCTTTGTGCGAGCACGCCATTACTGAACCACTGCCGCCAACACCTCCTAAGATCTAGGTCAGAACGGCCAGAAAGTCACAGGAAGGCCATTTCAATGATGGGCACAGATTTCAAAATCTGTTAACTGGACCAAATATCTTCGAGTGCGTCATAGAGGCAAGTCTAGCAGTCAATGATCTCTCAACAAAAAGTACACAAAACAGCTTTTGAGTGCAAGTAGCCTTTTTATAGGGCGGCAACTTTTGCAACAACCCGTTTATAGGGCAAGCATTTTACGCCCTCTTGCGGCAAGCACCCCAATATATAATCAGGTCACACCCATCATCTCACCAATCATTTATCGTGCCTAAGAAAGAACTGCATGCTGATTTTTTTTGTCTGTGAGTACGTGATATATAACAATAATTACTAACGCTTAAGAATGATCGATATAATAGGAAATACTAGAATAGCTGTAGTAACTGCAATGGTTTTTTTTGTTAATCCAGCTTTAGCTCTGGCCCGAATCTCCATGCAGTAAAGGTCATGAGCTCACAGCCTTGTCCTGATACAGGTGGGGAACCATTACCTCGATGTCTTCTGGGGTGACTCTGTGCATTTTAACGAGGTTCGGTGCTGCACGCAGCCAGGTGAGTCCCAGCTGGTGGAAGAGCTTCACCTTGAGCTGACTAGCCCTAGGGGAGAGAAGATGGATGTCCTCTGTGGCTGGCTGCCAAGGTCACACCAGGACATGAGAGCAACAACAATTCATTGTAGATTTAAGACAGTAAAACAGTTTTTGTACTGAATTTTAATACACTAATCTTGTAATATAGAAGGTGTTGCACCTACTTAGGTGCAATAGAGATCAAGATCAATATCCATTTAAACAGCCAAAGTCTTAAAAGTTATAATGGGAAATAAAAACATCTCATTCCGAGTATAGTTAAATAATGTCTGAATGACAGAAAAAAAGTGAGTGAAGCCTTGGGACACCTGCTGACAGAAATGAGAACTGCAGTCTTGAAAGGCAGAAAAACTTTTTTACTATTTTTGATTTCCGTGTTTAAAGTTTTATAAGACATACAAATAAGATTTACAGTACTGCACCAACATGCTCATATTGTTTTAATTTATATTATTGTTTAAAATAAAGCACTGTCCCATTTCCACAATTTCTTCTCTAGCCCGTCTACGGCTACACTAATATTTTACAAACCGATTTGATAAATTAGTTGGAGAGTAATTCTTATATTAAATGCAGGTTGGATCCCTTTGAGTCTTGGTCATCCCAGGGTTCCTTCCTTAAGGATTTTTCTTTCCACTGTCACCCTAGGCTTGCCCAGTTTGGAATTGGCCCAAGATATTAGAAGATAATCTAAAATTGCTTTTCATAGTCCAAACATACATATGTTTAAAATGTCAGTTAACTTTACTAAGAATTACTTTTAAATTGTGTTGCTTTTCATCATGTCACTTGCTCCTCGATCACAATAATTGAGTTTGCTTCTCATTTGAGTAATCAAACCTTTGAGTTTAGTTGATTATCTCATTTAATGACAAAATCATATTATTCTTATTTCCAGTCGTTTCATCTTGAAATATCCCCTAATTTCTTATTTAATATTATGGTGTTTTATTTCCATAAACATTTGTATATTTTGTATCTAGAATTGATATAGTGTAGATACTGAACATGTGATTTTGGTGCTCTTGATCTAGGTGGTCCAGTTACAGTTCGAATGTATATAATCAAAATTAGACATCCAACAAGAGCCAAAATCATTTTGTTCGGATTCACATATGTAATGTTTTGAAATCTAGCAATGTAGCACATACTTCTTGATCTCCTCGGTTTTCCCAAAGAAGGGAAAAAAAAGAAAATGGACACTTCAGGGCCATGGAACCACAAGAGCCAGTTTTATTGAACGAAAGCCCATACACACACAGACACACACAGACACAACGATTAAAAGGTATTCTGTTGATGTTCAAGGTTAAAGACGAGGGAAATGTTAACTGCTAGGCTATGAGAGTCACCTCAAAGGTTATACCTTCTGATATATCGGAGAACTTGTCAAGTGCTTTTTTCTAACAAGACAGTGACCAGAAAATGATTTGGCTCATCAGTGTACACATCCTACATCAATCACTAACGAGGACTACATGCTACTTCAGAAATATTGCTCACAAAAATAAGGAGATGATCCTAAATGAAACATCCCATAATTAAATATGCCCTGATTCTTGTGAGCAGTGCAATCGTCTCAGTACAGCTTATATTAAGTCACATTCCTTAGAGTTTCCAAACAACTGAAGATCTGTTTCTGTTCTACATCCATTCCAGTGATCAATACAGTGACACTGAACAAGGCACTGTTAGTGGAGAGTGGTTGTGATGGATGTATGCCTTGGATAAGTAGCTAACTCCATCTCCAAACTACTGTAATCAGTCCATTTTTAATCTCACACTTGGTGGTCGGACCGTGATGTCTGTTTGCTCTGATGCAGTTGAGTAAACAAACAGCATTTTGCAGGCTCCCAGCACGGTCCAATTAAAGAGTCTCATCAGCCAGAACAGGGAAATGGATGGTTACGGTGAGGGAGTGAAAGAGCCTGGGTTGCTTGCCTAAACAAAAGTGAGACTCGAACTTTGGGTTTCTCCTGAAGCATAGGTTGACAGGGGTGGTGAACACTGAAGCACTGGTATCATTATTAAACTAATGATGAATGGGGGGTGAAAAAAAATGATCTTTGTAAAATGTGGACAGTCTATATATAGACTCAGATTTTTTACATTCACTTTGGTCTGTCTTTTATTGTTTTTTTATACACACACAGACAGACAGACACACACAAGATGTTCACACAAACAGCCATCTAGGGTTTACAGAGAATGGTTCGAAAAGAAGCAAATATCCATTAAGCAGCAGTTTTGCCTGGATGAAAATGCCATGTTGATGCCAGAGATCAGAAAAGAATGGCCACAATGGTTCAGGCTCACAGAAAAGAAACAGTTTTTTTAAATTGTCACTCATTATAACCAAGGTATTTAGAAGAGCTTCTCTGAATGCAAAGCATGTCAAACCTTGAAGCAGATGGGCACACAACAAGAGAAGCCACACAGAGTGTCAGAGAACAGGCACCTGAGGCTACAATTCAGACAGGCTCAACAAAACTGAACAAGAAAAAGATGAGAAAAATGTTGCCTGGTCTGATGAGTCCCATTTCTGCTGTGACATTCAGACGGTCGGGTCTGGATTTGAATGAAACAATATAAAAGTATGGATTCATCGTGCCTCATATCGACGATTCAGGCTGTTGGTGGTGTAATGGTTTGGGGGATATTTTCCTGGCCCACTTTGGGCTCCTTAATACTAATTGAGCATTGTTTAAACACCACATCCTTCGAGCACTGCTGCTGACCATGTACTTCCCTTTTACGAGCACAGTGTATCATCTTCTGATGGTTACTAAACGCAGGATAACACACCATGTCACAAAACTCTAATCATCTCCAACTAGTTTCTCAAACATAATGAGTTCAATGAAATCAAAAGACCTTCAATCACTCCAATAGAGCTCCTTTGGGATCTAGTCGATTTAGAGTTATATTATGGATGTACGGCTGAAAAATCTGTAGCCACCGTGTGTGTGTGTGTGTGCGTGTAAATATTATTATATATAACAACTTCAAGTGAACTTTAACTGAATCTCTTGCCATGCATTCTGACACTTTCTCTGCTTTTTTGGTAGTAGTCATATCATGCGGTTGTGTGGAGTCTCTCAGTGACCCTCGGCCTCATAGTGGGCTGCAGCTGCTGAACAAGGCCTGTAATGAACACACAGCTGGACATACCCATGCTCAAGGACAAGCAAAGTCAATCATCAGCAGTTTCCACTAGTCCTCATTTATGGACAGTTGGTGGTGGGGAATCCAGCATGGATCAACTACACACTGCAAAACTACAACTTAAATATACATTTATAAATATAAATATAAAATCACAGAAATACACTAGAAGGAATTACCAACTAACGTCAAACTCAAAGTATGTAATGACAAGTTATTTTAAGACCCTGCATTAAAAAAAAACTATTAAGTATGAACCTATAGTACACGTTTTTGAGCACACCAGCTTAATCCATGTTTATCCAGACATGTCGATCTGCTTCATCCACCATAAAGTGAGAGAGTTAATGCAAATGTAACCTCTCGCTACTCTAATAGTGTTGTGTAATATGTACATAGCATGACAGTATCATTATTCTGTATCCGTTGATTGTGTTCTGTAATATTTATCTACCCGAGTTTGTCCCATTTGTACAGGAATGAACAATTTCCCCATCATTTATTCATTCACGCCCTTAACCATTTAAGGCAAATTATGGCTTGGTAGCACATGATGGTAACTTCTTTGCAGAATGAACCAATCTAGGGTTAGGGTTAGGTAACCAGCTGGCAACCATGCATGTGTGAAGTACGTGCAGGTTACATTTACAGCATTTAGCCGATGCCTTATCCAAAACAAACTCAAACTAACAATCTTACAATGCACAATCTAAGCAACCGGGATAAGGTCCGTGCTCAAAGGGGCAGTGACGGTGCTAGGACTTGAGAATGTTTATCATGGATAGCACTTGGATTATGTAACCCCATATTTTGACACTTCCCTCCCATAATTAGCAGTGCACATTTCGGTGAATATTAGCCTTTTTGTCAGTACAGACCAGAGTTCCAGACCGGATTCCTGACATTGCCTTTGTGCATCAGTAAGCCTTAGTAGCCCAAAAGTCTGTCATTGGTTTCTGGTCGAACAACTGTCACTAGGTACTAACCACAAGCCCTGCTCTTTCAGAAATTCTCTATTCTTATGCTTTTCTTGCCACCTAAACGAACATAATATTCGGTCTGTGACTGGTAATAATACTTTGGCTTATTGTTCCAAGTTCCCGAATTTTTAACCATTCCAACTACAGTCGTTAGACTGAGTAAATATGGCCCGAAGTAAAACTTATTATGATGTCATTTGTTCAAATGGTTAATGGTTTATCACCGAGATAAAATGTGATACTTACTCTATATAATGACGGTGGCTCAGTGGGTAGCACTTCACCCCACACCATCACAGCGAGTTGGCTCCATGCACCCCCAAACCACCTTCTAAAGACATGTAGTCTTTGCACAAAATTGGCTCAGCCTGAGTACACACACACAGACAGACACAGACAGACACACACACAGATTTTTAATTATAGGATATTTCCTTTTGCCAATAGTGACATTAAAAAAGTAAAATCATGTGATCAACTAGTTTCAGAATAACCCCACAGTAGAACTTAAGCCCACAAACCAATCATAACGCACCATTGCTTTGTATTACATCACATTGCTAGAAGAGCATTCAACATAAAAGTATGTTCATGCTTCATTTAAAAACCTCAAAAAGGTGTGAAAGCCGTCATGTATAACAACCAAAACTTTGCATTTATAAATCAAAAGAAAGCAGACTGTGGTCCAGGATGTGGATAGACTAAACAGACACTCATTTTAAAAACATGAACAGCAGTAATACAGAGACAATACTATCCCAAGTAATAGGCTAGCTAGCGTGTGAAATGAAACACGAGAGTGACTTGAAATCCAAAGGTGTCGAAAAGTGTAGCAGCAGGTGAATGAGGTAATTAATTATGAGTTCAGAGGGGTGACATTTGGGAAACATCTTGGGGCTAAAAACGTTGCTCATACTGAACTGGGTGATGTGCTGCCTTTACCAGATGGTAACAATGTTATGAGGTCTTGTCTCAAGGTGCCTGACGATACCATAGCACTACCTCACAAAAATGTTCCTTCTTAAAGACAAAGGGAATTTCACTTTATAGTGTCTGGTAATAAAGTCAAGAGTTAAATTTGGTTTGGTCTGACCCTATTTGGTTTCCACAATAAGACGTAATCAGGCAGTTTGAGTAACGAGATATTGACTGAACTGTACCACCTCTTCTCAGTCTTCTTCAAGTTTGTCCAACCACAAAGCTGTTATCCATTTTGTTTATTAAATGTTATTTATAAAAACACGTGTATTTGCTAATAATACTGTTTACTTATTAAAGCAGGTAAAGAAACTTCCGGTGAAAATGGGCCAAAATGTAGGGCAAGATACAGTGCTACAGATTTATTCATCCAGTGCATGAGGCATGTGCATCACTTCAAGTACCACAGCAAAACATTTGGAATTTGTTGATGCCTGTGTGTGTTGCAGTTTTTGGCCAGTATTGAGATTTATAACGGAGAAAGTTTAAAATGTGATTCTCATTCCTTGTGGAATCCATACCGGTGAAAAACCTTTAATTAAAAAGGTTTTTCCTGTGTTGATGAAGAAAAATATTTATCGCTCATGGTTGTTGTTAGCGAAACAAACAAAAAAAAAATCCTTATGTTCTACACCATGAGAAAATCCAGTTGTCAGAATGCCTGTTTGGATCTTTGTGAACAAAGGTTTATGCTGTAGCAAGACTGACCAGCAATAAAAAAAAAAAAAAAACTCAAAGCTTTACAACAACTTGAACAAAGTCAGAATTCTTAGTCAGATACATTTCAGTGCCACGAAAAATTCCCTAAACAGAAGAAACCTTGGGAGAATCAAGCCACCTTAGGAGGCCTAGATGTTATATTTAAAAATTAAACCAAGTTATGTAGTGAATAAAATTTATATACTGTAAATAAAAAGTAGGGGGTACTTCAAAATGAAATATCCCATCATAAAATAGCTATAGTTTTGAGAGCAGTGTAGTCATTGTTTAACAGAAACTACATTAACATTAATAATAAATACAGTATAATACATAAACTAAATGTAATATTCAGAAGATAATATTAATACTACAGAGAATATTAGTCAATAGTAAAGAGCAAGGACAAGCTGCTGAGTGTCATGAACATTCCTCCACAGTGACCTGATCTAAAGCCCATTAAGCATTTCTGGGGGCACGGGAACAAAAAATAGATAAGACGATTTTTGGAATATTCTCAAATAATGCTGGGATTAGGTTCTATGGACCAGATTTTGCACAGACTAAAGTGTGATTACAGGAAATGAACATTCTGAAATGTATTTTTTCCTAATGATTGAGCATTCTCTTAAACATGACGAATGAAAGACATTAGATGCAGATTAGTAGCAATCTTAAAACATTCCATTTTACTATGGAAGCCTTTTTTTTCTTGGATAAACATGCAGGTCTCTGAAGCTCTCAGGGCGAACATTAGCCAATTCTGACAACAGAAAAGATTTAATTTTTCAACTTATGTTGTACCCCCAGATGAATACACCATAAAACCTTGGATCATTATTTGTTTTCCACACTAAGGTTTGTGCAGAACATTCGAACACAAATCTGTAGAGACAACAAGTATCACGGTGGCAACAAGTTAAGGAAGTCAGTTCGGTCTCGTCTATCCTCTCGTATCCCAACGCCAACTTCACTAGCAGTAACTAAACAGTGGCCTCATTGTGAGATGCCCAAACCACATCAACTGGTTCCTCCCAATCGAAAAGAACAGCATCTCTACTGCCCTAGACTGAGGGAGTGGTCCTTCTGTCACGGAGATTCAGCCCTGCATTGGAAGCTCAACTATTTTTCCAAGAACTACCCAAAGCTAATGATCAGTAGATCATTAATCCAAGGAGGTTGGACTCCCTTTTGAGTCTTTGAGTCATCCCAGGCTTGCTCAAAAAGGGGTTTGGGCCTAGATAATAGAACATTTTAAAGCTGCTTTGAGACAATGCCCCAATATAAAAAGTGCTGCAGAAATCATTTGAATTGTATTTGTAAGCCTGCTTTGGGACAATATATATAAAAATACCTATCCAAATATCTTTAACTTCAAATAATTATGCGATCTGTACTAAATGAACCTCTCCTTGTCCATCCTATGGAATAATGTCTGATAAACCATGGCTTTGGAGCTTCCTGACTGAGATCATCTCACACTTAAGCTCAGTAGCAGAGGAAGTCTAGAGCCATGCGATGCTTTGTATCCTCCTCACAGCTTCTTTGGACGTCACAAAATTATCTTAGTGGATTTAAACTTGCCAGCAGCTGCAATAAAAAAAAAGGATTTTGAAAGTCCTGCTACTGTTATTTATAATAAGTAGAAAAACTGGCCAGTCAGCAAAAGCAGACAGATATTTGCTTGGATGACAAAATAATTTAAGTGCAGCTAATAGTGTAAGGAGGAATATTTTGCCAGCTGTGCATAACGCATCTTTCATATACAATGTTTGTAGTGAGTTGAACCAGCATCTCCCCTGTGCCATACCACAGTCCACATGACATATATCTGAGTGTATATAGTTTAACTGTCCTGTCATTTATACTGCACTGTCACTCGATTTGTGCGAATTGAAATATACTTTCAGCTCAGGTGTTCTTCAATTACGCCTTGTGATTTATTCATTTACTGCACATTATACTTGGCATGGCAGTTGTCTTACATTCTTACTATACATCTTTATTTCTATTTATGCATCTATATCATAATGTACAGTGCTGCTTTGTTTTCATTTTGCTCCATGCTGTACTTTGCCCTGCTGTAATATACGGCTTTCCCTCTGGAATTAATAAAGTGATCCGTCGGTCTGTCTGTCTGTCTGTCTATTTGAAGTATAAAAGCAGATAATGCGAAACAGGAATGCTAATTGCTAATTCAAAGCTACTGCTGGGGAGATTTTTGCCTCTAGATGCCTGAGCAGGGCGAGTCAGAGGGAGGCAGGCAGGGAGGGGCGGGTGCTAATTGCTAATTCAGAACCATGGCATGAGATTTTTTTTTTCTCAGTAGGAGCTTTAGCACGTATATTCTCCCTTGCAGCAGCAGCAGAAGGTCTGGCAGTCTCTTAATCCCCTCATACAGCATCAGTGAGCACGTACAGGCAAGATGCTTAGCAGAGGCACATAAGCTGCCTCCAGGAGAGGAGCTTTCCTGCACTAATTAGACTTGCTGCATTTAGAGGGTTATGAGGGTGTGAAAGGGGCCAGAATATAGACCCTGTTATCTTCCCCTTTCCTTTGTTCCGTTTCCCCCTTTCCTGTACAGACAGAGCCAGCACAGAGTCAGAATCCCTGATTTAAGGCAATTTGTCTGTGGACATTTACTGATCATCACCAATAGTGCTTATTCTATTTTAACATACTATTGAGTATTTGCGATGGAATGTGTCCTCGCTATGTATTATGGTGCAAAAGGCACATCAGTTTTATGTCAGCCTTCAGGCAGCTTAGGGTGGTTTATAAATAAAAAAAATTAAAAATAAAAAAAACTGCAAAAGACTCAGAATTCAATGACAGTTGTAGAGATCATGAAAGTTGCAAACTAAAATTAGTTATTGTATTATATATTATTTATTTAGAAATAAAAGCGCACCTAAAACGGAGCGTAGTAAAAAGATAAATGAAAACGATATACAGTCAATGGCCGAAATTGTTAGCACCCCTGAAATCTTTCCAGAAATAGAAGCATTTATCCCAGAAATGTATTGCAATTATCCATTTTATTTACACAATTACACGTTATTGGAACGCCACATAAACAGCCAAAATACCTTTGTTTCAATCATGTGATGCTCATTTAAACTCACCTCAGGCAAGTAACAGGTGTGGGCAATATTAATAGAAAACATCATGCCACTGTGCCTACTCTCCCTAGACGTGGACAGAAAAGAGGAATTGATGAAAGGTTGCAATGCAGGATAGTCCGGATGGTGGATAAGCAGCCTTAATCAAGTTCCAAAGAATTTCAAATTGTCCAGCAGGCTCAAGGTGCATCAGTCTAGCTCTACAAACCATCAGTCGACATTTGAATAAAATTAAAAACGCTAATGGCAGGAGACTCAGGAGGACACAAAAGCTAGACTGCAGTTCAGCAAAATGCAGAGGAGACCAAGGGGCTTTTTGATAAAACACATTTGATTGATTACCAAAAACAGGATGAGGCCTACAAAGAAAAGAACGGTATCTACAGTCAAATATGGTGGAAGGTCAAATATCTTTTGGGGATGTTTTGTTGCCTCTGGCACTGGGTGCCTCGACTGTGTGCGATTCATTATGAAATCTGACAATTACCCAAGGATTTTGGGTGGCAATGTAGTGCCCAGGGTTTGCGTCCTAGGAAATGGGTCTTCCGGCAGGACAATGACCCTCTAAAAGCACCCAGAAATGGATGAAAACAAAACACTAATGTTCTAAAGTGGCCAGCAACGAGTCTGGATATAAATCTCATTGAACCCCTGTGGCGAGACCTTAAAATTGCTGTTTGGCAATCAAAGGCGCCCTTCAAAAGAGGAGACCTGGACCAGTTTGCAAAAGAATAGTGGTTCAGAATTCCAGTTGAGAGGAGCAAGAAACTTGTTGATGGTCATATGAAGTGACTCATTTCAGTTGTTTCAAAAGGGTGTGCAACCAAATATTAAGTTAAGGGTACCAACAATTTTGTCCAGTTTTGCATGAAGTTGTATCACGTTTCTCTTTTTTTTTTTAATACGTTGTCCAACACACACAAAGGAAACAAACATGTATAACAAACAGTGTAACAGCAATAAATAAATAATAAATAAATAATTAATAAATAATTTAATTTCTGGATAAATTTCAGGGGCGCCAACAATTTTGGCCATGACTATAGGTTAGAATAAATCATTAAATGCTATCATTAATGACAGCTCATTATAATTGAAACCTGCAACCCTGATCCTTCTTTGAGAAAATTTATTGAAGCTGCGGGCCGACATAAGTAAACACACTGCGTCCGAGTCGACGGCGATGCAAAAAAAAAAAAAAAAAAAATAATAATAATAATAATAATAATAATAATAATTCGATCTCTCCGTACGAATCTGCTTTGATTCAGATGTGGAAAAAAGTCAGATTTCATGTGCTTTTGCAGCCCTTCTGACTGCACAAAATCTGTAGAGCTCAAATTGGATTCGAGTTTAAATCAGAGTTAAGCTGCCGGTCCAAACATAGCCTTGGCTTGACTATACACCAATTCAACAAGCCAAATCAACCCCGTATGCGATGTCCAAAATCAGAAAAATCAGTTCCTCACTACAAATTGCTTGATGATGCTAAATAAGTATATAGAACATATAGGAAAATTAGAAATTTGTTTTAATGAAACTGAAATTAAGTCTCTTGAAAATGTGTTGAGAAGATATAGGCACTTTTCTTGTTGTTGCAAGACTTATTTAACTACTACAGATAAACTCACTGGTCACTTTATTAGATACACTGTACTAGACCAGATTGGACTCCCAACTTGGCCATAGAACTGCTTTAATCATGGCATAAATTCAACATGGTGCTGAAAACATTCCTCAGAGATTTGTCCATATATAAAAATATTGGTCAGTTACTGCACACAGATCCCCTGTTCTATTACATCGCAAAGATGAGATCCGTTTGAGTACAGTGAACTCATTATCATTAAGAAACCAATTGGAGATGATTTTGGAACATTATTCTACTGGATGTAACCATCAGAAGATGGTCATAAAGAGATGCACATTGTCACAAACAGACTGATGTTTAAACGATGCTCAAACGTTTGGACTCAAAAGTACCAACACACCATTACATCATCACCAGCAGCCGTTTAACTGTTTAAGCAAGGCAGGATGGATCCATGCTTTCATGCTGTTTACAAATCCTGACCAGACCACCCAAAATCCACAGCAGAAATTAAGACCAATTAGAGCAGGGAACGTTTTTCCAAGCATCAATTGTCCAGTTTTGGTTAGCCAGCATGTTCGTAGCTGACAGAAGTGGCACCCAGCGTGTTCTGTCCCTGTAGCACATCTGCCTAAAGGTTCGTCATGTTCTGCACATCTCGGCTATCAGTATAATATTAAATAAACATCAAGTACCTTCTAACTGACATTAATCTATGAGCAATTAGACGCAGTACACTTTTAAACATCTCAAAAGGTTTACTCATCAATATTGGAGGGTACAGGAAAGGTTTAGAGAGCAAGTGAGGCAAGGGTAGAAGAATCGAGTTCTCATGATGCTGTACAAAGCAGGAGCTAGTGGTCCGAATATTGGGCAAAGTTATTTTTAAAACCTACATGTTGAAAAAGAAAATCGAACTGCAGGATATCCTTGGATCATGGATCACCGCCGCATTGCCATCCTCCCCCAACTCCATCCTTTAGGGTTTGGTAATCGTCACCTAAGCCAGAAGGTCCTTTTCAGGCCCAAAGACAGCAGTAGATTCTCATTTCTCTTCCTCTTCTGCTCACTGTCTCTCTAGTCCTGCTTATAATTGATTCAGAGAGCGAAGATTCTGAAATCGATACCTGCCTCTCGACGTTCATGGAAAGGCGAGAGAAATTTAATTCCACACAAAATGGTGTTGGCTCCACATGCCCTCAGCACTCGGGGTTGTAGGTTGATGAAGTTAATCATGATTCCATTCTGGTAAATGACTGTGCCCTCCAGTGGCTTTGGGCTGGCCTTCAGCTTGTGTGTTCAACACATTGTGGATGAACAAAAGGGACAGAAGTGTTTGGGGGGGGGACACTAGAAGGTCGATATAATTTTACGTCTGCATATTTATAAAACCTATGCAAATTATGCAAGATACATTTTAAAGAAAGGGGTGTTTAGGAATGAGGGGCATTTGTGCATCTTTACAATTCAATTGATCTTAATTGTGTTAAACATTCATTTTCTACTGTGATACTTTTGGCACATGGGCCTAAAAGTGGCATCTTGACAGAGCTAGGATTTGAACTGGCAACTTCGATTAGTAGTCCAGAGCCTTAACCGTTAGACCGAGCACATGAATATTGCTCACAAGCTTGGGGATCTTTTATTATGGGATATTTCATTTTAAATATCCCCTAATTTTGTGAGCAAAATATTTATCTGTATATAACTGTTTTATATAGGAATGCACCATTAACGTTTGCTTTTTAAATTTCTGTGAAAGTGTTCGTTGACCAAAATGTTATCTAGATATCATAGTCAAAGTCTTTTGTAGATACTGTAATGTAAATTAGAGGACATTTCACAAAAACATGATACATGTTGGCAAATTATACATAAATGACTCAAAAGCTGAACGCACAAAAAGATTAAAACAACTGATACTTGTTTGGTGGAAGCCAAACTGCATCGATAGACCGCATACAAAAGACAACACAAAAGATCAGCCAGATGGAACAGAGACTCAAGTAATTGTGAACCCGATTATATAGTTACGTTAGAGAGAATAAGCAGGTAGTAGGTATTACTTAAAATAGGACAGGAACATATACAATTTAAATCATGTATAGCACTTACACTGTCTCAAAGTAGCTTTACTCTTTTTATTATCTTCTATAAAAGTCCAAATTGAGCAAGTCTTGGGTGACAGTGGCAAGGAAGAACAAGCATTATATGGAAGAAAGCATGGGGGGGGATTAACTAATTACTAACTAATCTAACTAACTAAAAACTAATTACTCCCAATCTCATAGCATTGAGACAACAAATTCATATTAAATTGTATTTCACTGCAGACAATATGAACCCGAGACATTTCGTGCTTTGTCTGGTCAACTTAATTTAATTTGCTAATAAACATCATGTAATTTCTGTATTCCAGGCCAATCTGAAGCTAGTAAATTAAAATAAATAAATAAATAAATAAAAAATAAAAAAAAAACCCACACACAATGTGATTTCCAACAGGTGATGTCATCAGGTGATTTTATTCATGATTTGGCACCAAAGCAACATCCTGGAAAGTCTCTGAGGAGCACAGATGTGCAAAGGACCTCCAGTCTGAGAACAAGTGAACAAGCAAATTGTTAAAACAATGTTCTTCAAAGAAAGATTGGAAGAGATTTTTATATTTATCCCTCAAGTTCATATCTTTAAACGATTCAAGAAATGTTGATGGATTTCGATGCATAAAGGGCAAAAGTGCAAGCTTAAGCTTGATGCCCATAATCTTTGTTCTCTCAGGAGCTGTTGCACTAAGAACAGCTGATAGAAACACATGGGCATTTATTTTTAGTTACAATATGCCTCTACATTCACAAATGCCACTTAAAACTTTATTGCACAAAACTGAAGTCTCACGTTAACCATGTCCAAAAGCAACATCGACTTCTCTGGGTTTGGAGGCATCACAGGATGGATCGTGACATAGTGGAGACATTATAGCATTGGGGCCAGTATCTGTATCTGCTTCTTCCACACTCGTGCTGTTTTAATGTTTGCAGCATGTGGTTTTGCATTCCCTTGTCCAAAAAAATAAAATTAAATTAAAAAAAATAAAAATGCATGGACATCCCTGGAGATGCCTTCTTAAAAGTAAAATACATTGGTCTAAATCTATATGTACTTTTCTGCATCAGTGCTGCCATCACTGAGGTGTACATGACCTTTTTGTGAAGATGAGAAAAAGACTAAAGACTGCTATCCTGGCCAACAAGAGTGATTATACAATTTTGACAACTTTAGGAAGACGCGAAAACGCACAAGTGACAGTATAATGCCTTGAAAAGTCATTTGGAGTAAGGCGTTGGCATTACTAACATTTTGTGATTAGTGGGCATCTCTAATGACTCCCTAACATTTGACATGCTGATTATATTCGGGGTGACGTGAACAAATACCGTTATGAACTTATCCTCTTAAATCATCCCCTCCCCCCTCGGTCAGGTCTTATAGTAGAGCAGCTCTACCAGACTCTCCACCATATCTTAGTTTTAAAAAATTCATTCACTCGATGGTGACCCCTTGGCCTTTTCAATCTCAGGAAGTTCTGGAGCTCCCTTGCCTCCTCCTGCACTTGCTTCAACTCAAGCTAAAGCTCCAAGTGTCATACGAATCCACATTTCCATGTCACCATGTCTGGTAAACCTTCCTTCCAGCTGTCAGGAGGCAAAGAAACAACTGCGAGTTCTTTTTCCAGAGGACCTCTGGAGCCGGGAGGTAAGAGCTTATGAACTGGGTTGCCACTCCTTTCCATTACCAATCCATACCATAATTTAATCTGCTTAGGTGCTGCCCAGTCAAAAATACACTAGATAAACTCAGTCAAAATCCACAGTCCAGCTATTTTCAGGGACACGCAGCAAGTGCAGATGATGAGATGATTATTATAATTACACGCTCTTGTCACTGCAAGAGGTTCTCATTATCGGACCAAACTTAGTTTGCAGATAATAGCAACGAGACCTTTTAACTGCACTGGAGTCCATCTTCTGCCCTCGCTTTCACAATACCAAAGGAGGCTTCCCCTTCGTAACAGCATGCAGAAGCTCATTATGAAATGCTAGTGCCTCGCAGTGAAACGCTTCAATATTGTGACAGCAGGATTTGAGTTCAAGATGGTTCATCAATTTCAAACCGGCAGGCTTCGATCTCATGATGGTGTGCTTGAGACTTGCACTGCCATGCTTTAATTTTGCGATTAAAAAAAAGCACAAGTCGATGTGTGACCGCATGGTTCAAAATTGGAACGCATGAGTCATTTAAAGATGGAAAGCTTCAACCTTTTGAATCACAATAAGTTGTATGGCTCGTCACAGGCATTCGCCGTTTTCACACCTGATCAAACGGATCAACATTTAGCGGCAGTGATTCTAGGTTTGCTGGTGTCTGCCATGCCATTCACATTAAAATACAGATCTGCAGTTCTTGTCTTGAAGTTGCTGCCAGAAGATTTGGGCTGCTCAAAGGTTCTGTTCTGAGAGCTTGAGTAATTGTTGCAGACATTTCCACTATACAAAGCATTCATTTGTTTAAGTTGCTTTCAAAGTCTCTTCAGTATGGCTCTGTTTTTTTTGTTGTTGTTTGCCTGTTTACACTGTCAGCATTCTGTGTCAGAAATAGAGAGGCTCCTGTCTACATACTTTTGACAAGAAAGTGCAACAAAAGTGAATTTCATTGTAATTGTAGGGTTATTTCTTTAAAATGATACATTCAAGTGTTCCTGCTTTATGACATGTACGGCATCAGCATCAAATCTGGTGTCATTCGATTAGATGTCTTGATGCCATTTGGAGGCGTTTCCCTTCCAACCCACATTTAATGGGAAGCCTGAGTCCTACGTGGAGCGCTGTTCTATGAAAGAGATAAGGACTGAAAATGTTCACCTGGTCTTCAACAGGCATGAAGGTGAGTAAACAAATAATTATCATTCTCCTCAAAGTGGTTTGCCTTTAAATGAACTGATATACTTTGTCATTTGGGTAACGTTCGTTGCCACACGAACGTATTGGTACTAAGATATGAAACCAGCGCCGGAGAACCTTAGTGATTCAACAAATTAATGATGCTATCAGGGAGCCGTGGGCCAGGCCAACTGAGATAATGCAACTGCATGCATATTTATGGCTAGTATGCATCCACCCAAACCCACTGTGTATGGATGGACTCGCTTTTAGTTGATTACTCGGTGCCCTGACTCTCATTTACTCAAGTGAAATGTATTAGGAACAACATTGGACACACACCAAAAGGTGATCTCATATGAAGGGATATATTTAAAACAGCTAATCAAATATACAGTGGGGAAAGGGCCATAAAATTCCAAAATAACATTAGACGTTTCTTGCTTAGCTATATTTAAGGCGAGTTAGGGCCCTAGTTTAGAGCCCTACTAAGTGCACCACAAATTCTGTATGAATTGATTAACAAAAGAATAAGGTTCAGTTCATTATTAAAATGTTACCACAGTCAAACTGGCGAACATTTTCCCAGTTCACCTTACCCTGAAACAAGGCCCAATCCCAGTGTGGTTGCTAAGGAAATGAAATTGAGACCAGTCTCTAATACAGTAGAATAAAATTACTACAACGCCAGCAGAAACTCCATTATTTTCTTAAAAAATAACCACTCACCAGTCTCTAAGCTGAAGGATGTTCAAATGCTGGCTCCGCCCAAACTGCCACTGGGTGCTACAGTGAGAACCTTTAGGTCAGTAAATGCTTCATTTTAGCTAAACACAGGAGATGATGGATGACCTCTGAAGGACTGAGCTCTTTGTCTATTGCCAACATTGAGGTTGTATACTCCATAGTAAAAAACAACTGGCATCTTTAAGGTGGTAGGAACTTCGGGCTTCTGCAGAGGTCTTTGGAAAAGGATGATTGGGATATGAATACCAACATGGCGTGCGACAGCATTCATAGATTGAGAAGAGGTGGTACAGTGCAGTGAATGTCTCATTTGATGTATGAACATGAGTCGCAAAGCAAATGCTAATGACTGGAAAGAAGGACCGATTGCATTTGGAGTGCCAAAGGCCATAGTGTGAAGAAAGTAGCTGAATTTGCAGGTAGCTTAACGTGTACGGTCATACAGCTATACCAGCAGTGGCAAAAATCTACAGTCTACAGGAAATTCAGATTTCTAAATCAGAATCTGGGGAGATTTTACACACAATTAAGCCCGTTTCAGATATAGGTGGCCAGTTTTTTTTTTTTTGTCCAAATAGAATATTTGTGCTAGATGGTGTACCTGCCTAACAACATCGCCACTATGCTATGAGGTGAAAGTCATGCTTTCTAAAATCCTAGAGTGTGTAGTTCAGCTCTGGATGTTCCACCAGTCTGTTGTTGCTAGGGCACTACTTCACATTAATGTATCTCAGGAAATGGAATCAGCACTGGTTCTTTAAATAGGATCAATAAGGCTAGTTCTGCCTTACCAATCAAACTGGAAGATGGGAGAGGGGGGGAAAAAATAAAAAATAAAAAAATTGAACATTGTGTGTCTAATAACAGACGATCTTGCCCATATGACAGTAAATTTGTAGATCAGAAAACAATTACATCTGCAATGCACCAAGAAACACCATGCCAGACTATTCCTACCTACAGCAACAAGACTTAATGGGTCACCTCCCTGCCTGACAGAACCAATCCCTCATTGTCTGACTGGTCCGGTTTCACGGGATTGGAGGAGTTTCATCTATACAAAACTAAATTACTGTACTGGGCAACGAAACTAAGAAACGCATGCACATTTAAATGCATACTTAAGACCTTAAGTGTTATCAGACAAAATAACCCGTTGAATAACCATGTGTACAGTCATTTACCTTGGCAGTTGACTGCTTCGCAACTCATCAAATTTGAACCTTTCAGGAGTGAGTCATATCCCCCTTCTTCCCCAAACATTGGAACATGCAATTCTAGATC
>JAUZST010074503.1:0-21349 GCA_034779995.1 Parotocinclus haroldoi
TGTGTGTGTGTGTGTGTGTGTGTGTGTGTGTGTGTGTGTGTGTGTGTGTGTGTGTGTGTGTGCGTGTGTGTGTGCGTATGTGCGTATGTGTGTGTGTTTGTTTGTTTGTTTGGGGGTGGAGGTGGGCTCAATGTTGGGGGTTCAGTAGACAGGGGGAGCACGGTGTAGTAAGAGGCTGATGGAGTGATTGGGCTGGTGGGCGGGGCGTGTAGTTCCGCCCCTCTCTGAGTATCTCCCATCAGGAGGAGGGGAGCAGGCGGTGAGCGCAGCTCTCGCAGCAGGGACGCGGTTTGAAATCCGATACCCGCTAATTTTGTGTAACCTCCCTCTCCGTGCACAGCTCTGCTCTCCAAATTGTTTAGCGGGAGTTGGTGAGCCCAGAGTTTCACTCTGAGCAGGGTCGCGAGAGCGTGCAGTGTGAGCGAATCTTTTAGCAGTTTAATAGTGAAGCAGCGGACCCGGTCTTCCCGGTCTGCTCATCTCGATCCCGCTTCGCTTCTCTCAGGGAGACGAGGTGTGAATGCTGTGTTTCACCCAGGCTTCTTTAATTTATCCAAACGTTGACGCAGGACCGAATTGCAATTTGAAGACTGAAGTTTTTGGATTGCCCCTTTGAAAGAGGTGAATGTGCTTTCACTGGACCTTGTGGACTATCTAGCCTATTCATTAGGAGGGCAGCGATTTACTGTTTGAGGATTACTGACAATACAGGAGACTTTGGGTGATGTATTTCTTTCTACTATGTTCTTGTCGCTTGTGCTGTCAATGCAGCGTGCCTCACATTTCCTCGTTCCCAGCGCAGACAGGTCGGGTTAGTTTTGTCAAGCTGCTATACTAGTCAGGTCGAACGACCCAAATTGTGTCTCAATTAGCATGCTTAATCCCTATCCCCTTCAAAGTTAATTATCGGTAGTCGGTGCTCTGTTGTATACATCGTTTTGCCAAATTGTTCCTGTGTATGGTGAAATACCAATATATAAGACTATTCTCAGCTGCGATTGCATTACCCTTTGATTTTAGGCATGTATGCAGGATCACACAGATTCCAAAATCGTTCACTATGTAGTGAAAAGGGCGTGATTTAAGACGGTCCGACTAACCAGTGCGTCTCCGAGGTAACTCGCGCTCTGAGTGAGGTGAACTGGTACCGGTGTGTCAGGTGCTTTCGCTCCCCCACTCCCTCATTCCCGTTTACCGTTCGGTCATGTAATATAAAATGTAATATTATGTGTGGAATGAGGATACAGTGTGTAAAAGGGTCCACCCTTAAATCAGATGTCTCTCATCGTGTTGCCCCACCCTGCTGAAAAAGTAAGGTATACGTTGTATACCGTACGGGTTCCATGTTAGATAATTAGTTTAAGTAGTTTTATTTTGGTTAGTGCTGCTTGCTTTAATGTTGTGATAATTTAGCTGGTAAACCCGTCCAAAACACAACACCACAGCAAACGCAATTTACTTGTCTTTGCGCTTTTTTCCCTCGGTTCTCTATATAGACATTATACCTAATGCTTAGTATGGAAATGTGCTGTTTTTCGGTTATAAGATGTTGAATGCCATCAAAATGCCCTACAACGAACTTATTTTTTGTAAATGCACATTTTTCTCATTCCACCTGTGTAACTGTTGTCTTGTAGTTAATTACATGCTTTAATATTTGCCTATACAAGACATACAGCTCCTCTCAATTCATGATTCCTCTCATATCATAATTCCTGGTCCTGCTGCCAGGTTTGTTTCACTGTGACTGCGCTCTTTGCTCATTAGATCCAATTTCTGTAAAGCTTTTTTGTGACCATTGGTAAAATCAATAAACAGATTAGATTGGTGAACTCTGAAAATCTTACAGGCCTGGTGTAATTTATGGTCCTGTGCACTGGGATGAGTGTTTGCTGTGAAAAGAGAATGTAGCCTGTATTAAGGGGTGAGATATTTCACAATAAGGGTTGCGTCCTCTTTCTTCAGGGGGTTACCTGAATTGTATGTGTATTTTTGGTTGACTGAACGCAGCTGAGCCATTCTGTGTCCATTAGCGCCGTGCATGCAGGCTGGACATCTGAAACCAATTTTGCACATCATACTGCATTTAACGTCTCACGGGTGTTAACAGGGAGCCAGCAAAATTCATTAGCCACCTGTGAACAAACCACCGTTCAAGTCCATTTAGACTTGTGTGGCCAATAGGAACCTGCTGGTGTGAATATGCTGGGTTAAAACCTGGTCTTATTGGGTTACGTGGATAATATAATCAAGCACTGATTACATTTTACATAGAGTATCTACACCCTTCTTGGTGCAAAGCTCCAAGATGAGACCGTCCTAATGGCATTACATTTCACCGCGTTTTAAAGCATTTTTGAGGGCCTGTCTCTAGCCTGGGGCTCAGGCAGGACGATGTGAGTGTCTAGTTAGAACTGGATTGCTTCTGGAGTTTGCAGTCAAGATTAGTTTATATCTGTTGTGCCCAACACAAACTGGGAAAGTGGGTCTGAGTGGCAGTGCCAAACTTGAGAGGAAAGCTAGACCTTAATTGACTGGGCTTGCTGAGTAACTGTGGCACCCCATTAAACTAAGCAGCACCTCAGCTTGCCCTGATTTGAAATCAATGTACATCACTCAGGATCCTCGCAGAGGAGCTCAAAAATTCTGCAGGACTCACCACCAGACCCTGATTAACCCTCTTCTTTCTTCTGACTGCCAGTCTCTTACTAGTAGTAACAGGCCTGTCTTCTTTCATCCTCTATACATAACAGCTGCAATGATACTATACATTAACATGGAAGGAGATATGTTTATTACTGCATTTTTTGAGCACTGTGTACAACGAATTACAGTGCCTAAAGTTTTGTCTGCTGCTTGATTAGTGTATACACATGCTCAAACACAAGACACACAGGAGAGAATGAGTATGGTGGAATGGATTACCTATATAGTCTCTCTCTCTCTCTCTCTCTCTCTCTCTCTCTCTCTCTCTCTCTCTCTCTCTCTCTCTCTCTCTCTCCTAATCCTTGTGTTAAGTGGCAGACCTGGCTGAATTATTACAGCTTATGTATGTGAAATGTGACTAGCATGTGACAGGGTTTAGTCTGAAAACTTTCTAGTACTAACATGAATGCCTCGTCTGTAGCCGAGTGCGGAGATATTTAGTGCCCAAACTTGAGAAGCTGCATTTTTGTATACATATTATAAGTGCTACAGTTATTACAGCAAAATGGTAGCAGCTGTATTGACGCACAAACATTTATCTGTGCCAAGAAGGCTAGAAACAGTGCAGGCAACACGCCATGCCTGTGAGTGTGTTTTTCATGCATATTTCTCTTTGATTCATTCTATCAGTAAGGGTCACTGAGAGAAACAGAGTGAATGAAAAAGAAATGTGTTAGCCGACACCTAGTCTATAGGCGCGTGTTGACATTGTCATATCAAATTCTTAATAATTCCTGGGTTAAGTGTGCCTTGTTGTGAGAGGGTTTGGAGTCAAGGCGTTGCTGCACAGTGCGTTTGAGCTACGTCTGATCAATCATACTGGCATGCCTTGCATCGCTACACTTAATCTGTGTTTAGACTTGCGGCTAACTGTATAAAAAGCTAAAAGCAGAGTCAGTATATAGCTGTCTCACGGTGAGTGCCCCTTACTGAGACACAGTGTTGTAGATTGGTTCCAGCCGTTGTGGCTTTAACTTGTTGTTGCCCATTTTATTGTGCTGCAGTACTTTATAAGGGCACTTATTTCTGGGCCGGAAGAAAAAATAGCAAGGGCTTTGAGGCTGCAGGCCAGACTCATTCAAGACCCCTGATCCCAGTTTTACTGTAAGATACAAGAGACTCCAAGGGCTGACGCCAGAATCACACTCACTCCAGACAAACAGTGTCCAGAAATACACAGTGGAACCAGATTCCACAAATACACCCTTCATGCACACAGATACACTATCACTCAGGAGCGCCGAATCCGCTTCTGACCTGTCAGCCAGAGAAAACACGGCATTGCTCAACATATTGCGCATGTTTGTGAACCTTCAAATCTTGACCAAGAAGTGGTCTCCTACCCCAGCAAATGAAAGAAAAAACAGGCTTGTGTCAGCCTCAGGCGAGCTTGTGTGTAGGTGTGAGGCTGTGTGTCAACTGTGGTTGTCCTCGAAAAAATGCCGCCATTTCAAATTAACACAAACATTGTGTTTGTCTGTGGGTTTAAGGCAAGGTTGTAAAAATAAGTTAAAGCATAAATCAACACAGAAGTCTTTTATGCTCTAAAGAAAAAAAAAAACGGGACATAGACGACATAACACATTCTAACAGTTTTGTGTGTGTGTGTGTGTGTGTGAGAGAGATTGTTAGGTCCACAATTTACTTTAAATTCTTTTCATTGTGACTAATGTAAACTTTCAGTGTGGCAAGGCAATCCCACACGTGCGCATGCAGAGACAGAGACCCACATACGCATGCACAGACACTGCAGTGTGTGAGGGGAGCGTGTGTTTTCTTTAGAGAGATAAGTGTGTTTGTGCTAGTCTAATGAAAGATGTGTTTCAGAGCACAACGAGTGCCAGAGTGAGAGAACGAGAAAAAGTGGTTATTACAAATCCTGCAGTGTAAACCTGCTTTTAAAATATGAAATCTGTTTCATGCAATTAGTACCTTATTTTCTGTACATATTGCAAACAAGCAGTTCAGAATTGTCAACTCTAATGGTGTGCTCCATGACAGCAAACGGCTCTTATTCCAAAATGTTTGTAATGTTTCTGAATTCTCACCTCTTAAACCATACACTTTAACTACTTGTTTATCGTATGTGCTTAAGATCTGAATATTAAACACAATCTTTCTGCTGTTGTGTTTTAGGTTGCCAGGTTACACGGGAGTACAGGTCGCCTTCCTGCAGTCTGTGAGCGTTTGTATGTGTGTGTGGCAGTGCTCTGTTGGCATTATGCGTGGGACAGTGGAAGATGTGTGAGTCTGGTGTCCGTGGCGAGGAGCCAGGGTCCCACAGCCCACTGGCAGGGATGATGGCGCTCTGCCTTCTCCTCTATCTCTCCTCCTTCATTCTTCCATCAGCCCACAGCGCCCACCTGCCCTCAGCACAGCCTACAGGTCAGACAGAATACGTCCATCTGTCTCTTTCTCTCTCTCTATGACTCTCTACCCCCCTTCTCTCTCTCTCTCTCTCGCTCTCTCTCTCTCTTTCTCTGTCTCTCTCTCTCTCTGTCTCTCTCTCTCTGTCTCTTTAATAGGCCATTTTCTCACTCACATTGGATTTCTGTCTTTCTAATAAAGTTAGATGTTTTTTCAATAATCCAAAGGTGGGATTTGTGCATCACTCCTAAACATGATGGATTGTGGTAGAAATGTCTGTTTTGACATTGTCTTATGAGCCAAATTCAGCTGTCATATTCGAACAAGTTGTCTAACAATTTTGTCAATGAACAAAATTTATCCAAACAATTTGTATGTTGTGATTGTTTGAGAGGTGTAGTAGAATTTTGTCAGCAATGCTATCAGACTGCTCTGTTTTAATGAGAACTTGTAGCTGTTACTGTATAAGCACAACCTGTCTGAGCTAGTGATTTATTACACAATCCAGAGCCTGATGGATTTGTTTGCTGCAGAGTGGATTACATGACAGATAAGGGTGTGTGAGTGCGAGTGCATGTGTGTGTGCGTGCATGCATGCGTGTACTTGTTTCCATGTATCTAAGATGTTTCGCTTGCTGTCTCCATATCAGAGCTATTTCCAACAACCATGTACGTAAGCCTTGGACTTAAATGTGTACACACTGAAATGATTTATGTTACTGTATTGCAGCCTGTAAAAAGTTCAAATGAGTGAGTCGCACTTGTTGACCCAAACATTTATGCTTGTGCGTGCATTGCTCTGCTATATAGCATATCGTTATCCTGGGTGTGTTAACCTCATTAATGCTCTTTGAAATTACCAGCAGATCAACCGTTCAATTATGGATGAACACCAGGATTGTGTATCTGAGCATCATCTAGGGCCACCTGTTTATTCATATGCAAACATGCCCCCCAGACACACACACACTCTCTCGCATTCAAACACGCAGATACACACTTAGATCTATACATACACAGCTACTAGGGGGATGATGTTCTTCACGTTTAGAGCAGGAGTGTTTGTGTTGTCCTTAGACGTGAAATTGTTAAGGTACCTTTATGTCAGAGTGACAAGATTGAGAAAAAGGGGTCCTTTGTGTTTCTGGTTGTTTATATTGCCATTATTTTTGCCACCCCTTTTAAAGTGGTGCAGTCAGAAATCTCTCATCAATGATTCATTATTTAAAAAGAAAACCCATTATTGGTACTTTTGCATGTACGACCTTCCTTTGCAAATGAAACAGGACTTATATAACATTACATAACAGTTAAAGAATAGAGTAGTTATAGAGCAGGGAATTTGAGACCATTCCACTTTACAGATCCTCACAGTATCATCCAGTGTCCTAGGTCTTCTCTTTTACACTATTCTCTTTAGCTCACCCCAGGGGACTTAGATGGCCATAGCAGAAGCTCATTTTCAGTTTCTTGGCAGAGGCAGACACATTTTGATGTAATATGTCCTGGTATTTCATAGAGGGCATGGTGTTGCAGTGCATAGCACTACCACCTCACAGCTGTCCCAACCTTGGACTCTGCATGTGTGGAGTCTGCATGTCCTCCCTGTGCTTGCATTGGTTTTCTCTGGGTACCTGACGGTGATAAGCCGATAAGGCAATTAATGCATGCGCTAATGGTATCTCATGAGTTTATGACGCCATGTACCCTTTCATAGTTTTCAGAGACTCTTGTGGAAAACCAACCTTTTTCAGTTTAGCCATCATGCCAAACTCAACATGATATTTATATTTTTTACAAAGATACATTTTAGTTTAATCTAATCATGGTTCGAGGTAAAGCTTCGACAGCATTTAGCATCTACAACTTAATTTAACTCCAGGTGCTTAGGTTTGTGACTAGGAAACCCTTTTTACCTTATTTTCTTGCGTCTCTTATCATCCTCAGTACATAGGGACACAAACCTCAGTTTCTTATTCCTTGTTTTTTTACAGTTCATGTTGATTGAAACTATTTAATTATTGCTCCAACTGTTTATAAGTGCATTGTAAGGTAAGTGGCAAAATTAATGGTCATTCCCTGACTTACAAAGTTCAACACACTTGAATTGTTTCTTGTCTTGTATTTACCAAGTTCTAGAATGAATGGAAAAAAATACCTCTGTGACATCTTATATACTGGGATATTTCAAAGTGAAATATACATTTACCTTTTAAAGGTAAGTGTGAGATTAAGCTTATTTACTAAAAGGTTGACTTCTTATATCTCTTCCTGCTCATCTTTATGAGGGGTGCCATCTATGTGGCAGATGAAAGACCATGTACTGGTAGTAGTATGCTTATGTTTTGTAGATACACCTATTCAGCTGCTTGTTAACATAAACATCTAATCATCCAATCACTTGGCAGCAGCTCTGTGAATTTAGGCATGTAGGCATGGGCAAGATTGCCCGTTCAATTTCAAAACGAGCTTCTGAATGGTAGAGAAAGGTGATTTAAGTGACTTTGAACAAAAATTTACATGTCCATTGAGTGACAGCTATCTGTGTAAAATGCCTTGTTGATGCTAGAGGTCAGAGGAGATTGGCCAAACTGGTTTGAGCTGATGAAAAGACAACAGTAACTCAAATATACACTTATTACAACCAAAGGATACATCTGAAGAACATCACTGAACACACAACACATACATCCTTGAAACAGGTGGGATAAAGCAGCAGACCGCTGTATCAGGTGCCACTGTCAGCTAAGAACAGGCACTTGAGGCTAAAATTTGCATGGGCTTACCAGAACTGGACAAACGATTGTTAAAAAGTCACCTGGTCTGACAAGTCTTGATTTCTGCTACAAGTGGTAGGGTCAGAACATGGCATAGTCAACAGGAAAGCATGGATCCTTAGTGCCTTGTATCAGCTCTTTAGGTTGGTGTTATTGGTGTAATGGTGTGAGGAATATTTTACTTTAACCGTTAAAGCCTACCAAAGTGTTGTTGCTGACCATGTTCGTCCCTTTATGACCACAGCGTACCCATCTTCTGATGGCTATTTCCAACAGGATAGCGTGCCATGTCACGAAGCTGAAATCATCAAGAATTAGTTTCTTGAAGATGGCAGTAAGTTCACTGTACTCACATAGTCTCCACAGTCAACAGATCTCAGTCCAGTAGAGCACATTTGAGAAGTGGTGCAATGGTAGATTACCAGAATGTGCAACCAACAAATCAACAGCAACGTATGTGATGCTATTCTCAATCTGCACAAGAATCTCTGTGAAATGTTTCCACAACTGTGTTGAATATACGCCACAAAGAATTAGGGCAGTTCTAAAGACAAAAGAGGGTCCAACCCACTTACTTACTTACGTACTAGCAAGTTGCACCCAATGTAGTGGGTTGTCAGTGTACCTGTTTGTGCTAGATTTGTTTTGTGCAGTTAAACCTGTCCACATTGTGTATGAGTGTGATACTCTTCTTAAACTTCCTGAGCTCTTCTGTTTTGTTGCTGGCAGTGATGAACAGATGGCCAGTTAGCTATGCACTGTAGAAAGTCCAACACACACAGACACCTCTTCTTTGCCACCCATGAACAACCCTCTGCTTTGCCATCCCCCATTGCAGTACATACCTCCCCCAAACACACGTGTGCACACGTACACACATACAAACATGGTCATCTAAGGGCAAGGGCACTGCTATACCAGCCACCAGCAGTCATAGTTTTCGTAATCTATGTGCGTGTGTGTATCTGGATATCTGGATCTCTCAAAGCAGCTGTTGCCAGTTGCTTCTGGATGTCACAGGCTGGAGGGAATGGAGCGAGAGGATTAGAAGTGTTCCTGCCCAATAAAGACCACCCCCAACCCCCAACTACCATCCCACTAATACGCACACTGTCTCTGTCTCTTTGTCTTTGGCAGCTCCATTCCAAACAATTGCTTGTCAAGTTACTCTGGAAAGTGGCATGCAGTAAACATAGCAGCAGATGTCAAATCATCCAGTTTTCAGAATAGCTTTCTTTTTCTTTCAGAGAAAAAGGGATCTAATGACTATGTTATGGGCACTGTCTTATTTCCTTGTATTAAATTGCAAGCTTATTCAATCCAGCTAAAGTCTTTTACCCAGGAAGATAAGATGAGTTGCACACTCCCTAGGGTCAGGAGGTGAAAGGGCAAGATGTCACTTGGTCCAATGTCCCAATGCAGTCATGTGCAAATGACTAACTAGTGATCTATTGATCTTGCTCTAATAAGCCATGCCATAATCTATTTTACTCTGCATACTAAGGGTTGTTAATTCACTTCAGTGTGCCTGTCTGTGGTCAAGATACATATAATACTTTATCACAAAGATACAAGTTTAATAATATTATCTGCAGATATGTTGTGAGTTATTTTTTTGTTCTCTCTCACTGCTTTTGATAACATTCACCTGACCAAATTAGATTTTAGGGTATTCACATCAGTTTAACGTGGTCTCTTTGAACTGACCCACAGACACAAAAGGACCACCCTTGTCTACGATTCATGCCAGCTAAAAATATTTTATGTTTTATTGAAATAGCAGTAACTATAATGTATATATTATTATTATACTCTATAATAGAGCCAATTGGTTATAAAATGTGAAATTTTAAAATACATTTTAATATACAATTTAATACAATTTAATACGCTTGCTAAAAAAGTAATGGTACCACCTCACTGGGTGCATTTATATGCTGCAGAACTGCAGAAGATCAGATTTAATATTTAATAAATAATCAGATCAACGATTTTACATGCACTTAAGTAATCAGATAATGATAACCTCCAGGTTTACATGACTTAAACCATAATCAAATTTCTACCTTGCAACCAGCCAGTAATCTCACAAAACGTGACATAAACTACAAACTTTATGGTTTAATATTCAAATTATTAGCTTTTTTATGAGCATATATTACATTTGAGACTACAAAGTGTTTGTTAAAAACAGGTCTATGGAAACTATGGTAGCAGAGCAGAACTGGCAACCGTGTTACACTTTCCTGCTACATTTATGTGCAGGTGCAAACTGAAAAAGCTGATTGAAATTGTAGCATGGGTTTATATTCTCTGGGAAATCGGATTGCTGAGTTCAAATCCGGCATACTTGATCAGATGTGTTAATCTGATGACTATCTAAATGTCTAGCTAAAAGTATACGAAACTTTAGTAATCAGATAGATGCAGAAGTCCAGCTATGATCAGATTATTAAGTGCATGTAAAGTCACAGATGGAAAGTAAGATTGCAGCTACCACAAAGGTACTTAAACATCAGAAATGATTACTGCATGACTCATGTAGATGATTCATTCTCATTATCTGATAACACAGTTGAAGTGCACGTTGCCCAGTGATGGAAATATTTGGTAGTTTATTAAAAACAGAGCTGAAATAAGTTATATTCTAGGAATATAGATGATAAATGAATGAGCTTTCACTTTAGTCTCAACCTTTATTTATTATAATCATTTAGTAATTGTTGGATGGTGTTTTCAGTTTCTCTGGCTGTATTTAAAACTCTTGAGATCATAATTGGAAAGTAGATTTATAATTCAAAGTAGTCACTGCATTATGAGAAATGACTATTTTGTAAGACTTTTGTAGTTTCATTATACGATTTATAAAATATTTTTATGTATCTAATGTGTGGTCATTTAAGTTTTTTCTGTTCTTGAGCTGTTTATCCCATAAAGTGCAAGCAAACTAGGCCATTTTCTCTGTGGAATGACAAATAAGAAAGTCTAGTCCTTGATTAGAATATGTGCGTGTGTGCGCGCGCGCGCGTGCGTGCGTGCGTGCGTGCGTGCGTGCGTGCGTGTGTGTGTGTGTGTATATATATGTGTGTGTGGTGTGTTCCCCAAAGAGGAAGATTTTTGAATAGAGAGTGAAGACAAGTTGTGTATGTGTCTGAAAGTGCAATTCTTAGCTGTGAGATGAGGTGTTTTGTGGGTGTATTTTTAAGAGTTTGGCAAAGAGCAGTAACTGGGAGGTTGAATGCTGCAGTTTCCGTTACTAATTAGTGCACAGAGAGAGAGATAGAGTATGTTTGCGCGTGTGTGTGTGTGTGTGTGTGTGTGTTTGGAGAGGAGCTTTTGGACATTGCCGCCGTCTTAAATTTGTGTGCTACACACACGCCTCAACGGGGTAGAAGAAAAGAGGCAACAAGCCGAAAGCCATTCCCGTCCCACCTCTCTTTCTCCCTTTGAGTGTGGAACAGTGATCTAACCCCCCACCACCTCCACCACACACACACACACACACACACACACACCCTCACACCCTCCCTTTCACCTTCTCTACTGGAGCCCTTCTCATTCTCCACTCTGAATATACTTGGTAATAATTATTTTTCGAAGTTTACCATGTATGAGTGCATGCACAAATGTACACTAACTTGTCTGTAAGTACTAGAGTTTTATGTTAATATGATTTTATATAAGTATTGCTACTATTTCAAGAGGCTTACAAGTGTTCTGTCAGCACACTGACATGGAACAACTTACTCACAGCATTGAGATTTAAAAAATGTTTAATTTTTCAGAATCACTTGGGATAAAATGTAGATTTTTTTCACAGACATCATATTAAAGCACATGTTTTTACACCAAATTCTCTAACTATTACAACTTTCTCATTTAATCTGGGTTTGGGACAAGCGCTTAAATACAATGACATAGTTGGAACAATTTAAACCAATTAAGTTTTTGGAATGTGGGAGGAATCCAGGGTACCTAAAGAAAACCCACGTTTACACAGGGAAAACAGATTTATTTGATTCATCAGCAACATCCACACAGACTGGATATATATGGAACTGCAAGGCTACAGAGCTGAGCTAATCAATTGCACTAGTGTGTTGGCCCTTAATATTTTTTATTGAGATATCTTTTTTACTTTCCATGCTACAGTTATATAAAAAACCCAAATATCACTTTCTCAAATATTCTCAGCAATAATCAAACTGAATATTTGTGGGCTCACAAATGTTGCCGTAGTTAAGTTCTGTTGGAACCATCTTTAATCACAAACTCACTCACCTTTCATAGCAACTTAATCCAATTCAGAATTGGAGGAAGGCCTGCAACTATACCGTAGAAAAGTGCTTAAAGGCAGAAACCAACCCTAGACATTGCATTTCTAAATCAATGTGGGAACTATTCTTATTCTGCTAAGTGTTATGGATTCAGTCATTCATTTGTTTGCAAACCCAAGACCTTTCAGTTGGTAGAGTGAAAGTCATTTGATTGTTTAAAGTTACTGTTTTTTTATATTAAACTATTTGCCACACAAAAAATGCTACACTGTAATTTTTTTCCTTTTTTCACCCCCAGTTGTAGTACTGTCTAGCATACACTGTCCTCTGTGTCTAAAGCAGCTTCTTTATTTTTTATGAAAGCCGTTTAATTGAAAATATCTTGACTTAAGGAAATCTGACTGTAAATCACTCCAGCAATCCATTCTGTAGTCCCTTCAGGCACAATAAAATTTCATCATTCACTGATCAAGCAAATACTGTTCTCTTAGTATGTGTATGTGTTAGGTGAGACTAAGAAGGCATAGACTTCATAAAAAGCTGACCTACAGCACCCCAGAGGTTCCTATATCAGACTTCTAAAAAAAAAAGAAAAACACACCATTTACACTGGCCCCATTTATCACTATTCACCAGCACACAGTAGCCTTTTATGATATTTATTTCTGATCCTTTTATTGCAAGTTGGTGGACTTTTACTCCCCAGATATTTAAACACATATGAACACATATTTATTCAGGGCCCGGCATACCACGAAGAGTGTCTTATTTTAATTAACAAATGGCACTGCAAGTAGAGTGAAGAGATATAAAAATACTTTTAAAAGCAAATACCAGAATGGTATGAATGAACGCTCATACTGTCTCTCTAATCTCTTTAAGCTCTCAGAGGAGAAAAGTAGGAAATGTTATCCAATTTCACACCTACACAAATGTTGTGCGTACGCAAGTGTACATATGCATGTGTGAGTTTGTATGTATGTGTATGCTGTGCACCAAATATCAATAATTCATACTACATATTCTGTATTCTGATCTTAGTCTCCAGCTTCGTTTAATCTCAGAACTGCCTCTGAACACACATTTCATTTTTTATTGCAAGCATAAGCACAAAATGAACAGCAGTGAGTGCTATACAGTCAGGTACTTTGACAGAAAAAGAAAAGAAGTAGTATTCTATATTCATGAATGCAAGCTCAAAAGTAAGCCATTTTTATTTGTGACATTGCCTCATGTGAATGTGGCAGATATTCAAATATTCCAGTCCAGGTTCAATAGGAAATCAGAATGGAGGCCAGAATTTACCCTGAATTCACAGGGAAGCGTAGTGTTTGTTTTGATTTGTTTTCAACGCAATTATAAAACTGCAATTGTAAAACATGGCAGTGTTAGAATAAAATGGTTATCAAGACGTTGAGTGAGGTGTGCTGCAACGATATCAAGAATGTACCAGCAACTCAGCTCTTTGCCATTTGCGTAGTAATATAAGATGAGGTTTATGGATATCCTGATATTTATAGTAGAGGCAATAACCATGATAGACAACATTTCATCTGTGCAGTTTTATGTGTTCACTCATACTGTATACAATAGAGGAAATTATTTGATCCCTTGCTGATTTTTGTAAGTTTGCTCACTTACAAAGATATGAAAAGTCCAGAATATCTAAAAGAAAATCCAGAAAAGGACATTATATCAAATATATACATTTTGCAGAGAGTAAGTTTTTGATCTCTTACCAAACTTTAAGAGTTCTGGCTTCTATAGACCAATTAGATGCTTCTAATAAACTCGTAAAGACAGCTGTCTTAAATTGTCACCTGTATAAAAGACACCTGTCCACAGACTCAATTAATCAGTCAGACTCTAACTTCTCCAACATGGGCAAGACCAAGGATGTCAGCGACAAGATCATAGACCTGCACGAGGCTGGAATAGGCCATAAGTAAAACACTGGGTGAGAAGAAGTCAACTGTTGGTGCCATTGTAAGAAAATAGAAGAAATACAAAATGACTGTCAGTCGACCTCAATCTGAGGCTCCATGTAAAATCTTACCTCGCGGGGTATCCTTGATCATGAGGAAGGTGAGAAATCAGCCTAAAACTACTCTTAAGGCAGCTGGGACCACAGTCACCAAGAAAACCATTGGTAACACATTACGCTGTAATGGATTAAAATCTGCTCAAGAATGCACATGTGCAAGCCTGTCTGAAGCCAATGAACACCTGGGTGATTCTGAGAGTGATTGAGAGAAGGTACTGGGGTCAGATGAGACAAAAATTGAGCTCACTACCTTTCAGGTCAAGCTTGTTGGCTCACGTCTGGAGTAGAGAGTGTTCAGACATGTTGGGGGTGCTTAGAGATTTTTTTTGTGTTTGCTAATTGTAACAAGCTGTAAATGGCATTTGTATCTACCTCCTCATTACCTGTGTTTTCTCTCCCATGTTATAACTATAGAAATTGGTTCACATTCAGTCATTGACTCAGTTTCATCTGGCTGTTTCATCTGTGGTGTTCGTAATACTGTCTATTAATTCATTTTTGTCTTCCATCAAACAAAGTTCTCAGTCTTTTCAATCACTCGTAAATCACTTGTGTTTTCAGCTGTATTTCTGACTCAATTACGTATGCAGTTTTTTTTTGCATGCAGTTTTCTTGTGAACATACCCTTTATATTTACATTACAGACTATGTTAAAGTCCTGTATATATGCCTTTTCATGTAACATATTATAGCTGGGCATGTTTTTCTGGTATTACTCTGCATTCAGGGTGGCGTTGGGTGTGCATGTTCTCGCACATCTCCTAATGGAGTTGCAGCCAGGCACAGATGCACCCCAGATCCTTGCAGCAGATGCCCTTTATCAGCTTGGTCGTTCTGAGGAGGCTTATCGTCTTCTCCTCAGCATGGATCACCCGTCTCCTCGCTCCCCAGTCCTTGCCCGCCTCGTCCTGCTCCAGCTGCACCGGGGCTTTCTGTATGATGCAAATCAGGTGCCTCTTTGATCTTTTTTTAATCTCTTAATTGGATTTAAATGATCACTTGCAAAGATACTGTAGTACTTATTGCATGTGTGACTTTTTTATGTGTGACTTTTAGCTGCTGAAGAAGCTTATTCAGTGTGGGGACACTAACTGTCTACGCTCTCTGCTGTCTGTGGTGGCTCAGAAGGACAGGGTACTCCTAGAGAAACATTGCCACGATGTATCAAAACGCATTCTGTATAGCCAACAGGATGAAAGTGCCATCAGAGAGGCTGTGGTTTATCTTTCCATCGCTATTATGGCTTCAGGTACGTGTGCACATATTTTGTTCGCTGTTCACTTTGGAGGAAATCCCTCAGATTTGTGTGAGAAGTGTTGTGTGGCTGACAGGTCACTATTAGTGGTAATCTATTGGTAGTGCAGAACTCAATGTAGAATTTAAAATATAGCCTAAATGCTACTGCATTATATTAGATTTTGGCAATATCATATATATAATATCATATATAATATATATATATAATATCATATTATATATATTGGCAAATAATCATCGTAACTGATATGTGATATGCTGCTGATCAGAAAAAAATCATAGAGTTGCCCTAGGAAACAGGTATGTTGGCGAAAAGGAGTGTGAGTGGCATCCTGGAGAAACAAAGATCAGTGAAGGAAAAAGGTTATAGTGAGAACTACTAACTTTCTGCCCTTGTGTAACTGGTCATGTTCATTTAAGGCTAGCCAATATGATATAAAACGAAGCATGTTGTTTTGCATTGCTTCATAAGGCAAATAAAAACACACATCACAGTGAGTGTCTTTATCAGGAGTGACTAAGAGCATCAGTGGAAGAAATGAATGTCTAAGACTGAATCGAAAAATGTCTCTGTAGGCTGTGTGCTGTGGGCTTTAAGGAAGTGACTCCACTGATAGTAATTCTTTCTGACGTATGGTAGTTCCTATAAAATTGCTGCATGTACTGAAAGCCAGGAAACTGCTTTCGATAGCTTATAAATGAAAAATTTAGGGTACATTTCTTAGAAAACCTAATGCAAAACTTCCAGGCAGTGATAAATGTACTTATTACGATTCTGATTTTATAGGTGGTGAAGCAATAGATGCTATATTAGAGAGAGCTAGATGCTATGCTTCACTGGGACAAAGGAAGACTGCCATTTTTGACTTCACTGCTATCCTTAAGGAGCACCCAGATCACATGCAGGCCCTGTGTGGGAGAGGGTTCACCTATCTACTGTTAAACCAGCAGAAGGTATTACTGTAAAACAGCTCACTGAAATTTCTGAGTTATATTTTGAGAATCATAAACATACATCTCATCAGCGCGGCTTGTCATGGTTAGAAATTGCCTGGATGATGCTGCCACCTGCAATTATCTCTGAGAACTGCTTTAACATGCTTTGATGTGGTTATATGAATTCCAGATATTATATTATATTATATTATATTATATTATATTATATTATATTATATTATATTATATTATATTATATTATATTATTATTTATACAACAATTATATATGTTATATTTTAGATATTAGTATATAACCTAGACTCATATGAAATGTAGAAGAAAGTGTAATTAGTAATTATAATGATCTATAATTGCTATAGATAATGCTCATACTCCTTTAAAAAACAATTGTATTTTTTCTGCTTTATTTGCGCATTTTGCATGTTCAAGTAAAGCATTAAAGTAAGAGTAAGTAAAGTAAAGAGTTAAAAAGGGAACAGTTCTGAAATGTAATTTTAAAAAGCTAGAATAACAGGGTTGAAAAAGTGATCAGTTTCCTTATTTAATACTTTGTATAGACATCTTTTGCCTTAATCACAGATGTTAAAGTTTGTGAGATTGTTGTGACATGCGCAAACTTTACAGTTGCATTTGACCTGTTGGTAGCTTCTCTGATCAAAATCCACCTTGTGGTCCTTCAGTTTGTGGGGAAGGCCCCATTTAGACGAATGTTGGTGGTACCGTACTTCTTAATGCTACTTTGTGGGGTACTTCAAACCTCAGAAATGTTTTGTTTCTGTAGGCACTGTATGTCCTTACAATGCCACATTGTAACTATTGACCTTTTCTTCAATTGCTAGGAATCCACACAAGATATACTGGCAGCTCTTCAGATTGATGCTGAGGAGGTAATTCGAAGTATTCTCTCCCTAAAAGACAAGGCAAGGAAGCTAATTTGCAAATGGTTATATCACCACTGTCGAACAAGTCTCTCTATCATTGTGGCTGCTAATCTGGTGCCTTGTCAGGAGAAGCTTCTCTTTGAACCCTATCTGATTAGCAGAACACTCATAAAAACTGACAACAAGAACCCAATATGGCACCTCCTTTACATAGACAACCTTCTGGCCCAAGGTAAAAAAGGTCATGTTTTTCCGTACTGCATTTCTGTGTGTGCAAATTTTAGACACTTGTCTTAGCTGATCGTTTTGTGTTTTTTGTAACCATCTCAGGGGATTTTAAGACAGCCGGTACATACCTGCGCCAAGTCTTTGGTCAGGAACCTTGTGATGCAGTGGCTCAGGCAAGATGGGGAATGGTGGAGTGCTGGAAACAGAACTACAGATCAGCAGCAAAGTGTTTGAGTGGAGTGTCTGAGAAAGATCCTTCAGTGCTACAGTTTCTCCTGACTCTTATTCAGCCCCAACAAAGGAGAAGCCTGGGACAAGTAATACACTAAATATACACTTCAAAATGTTCAATGTTTTGGAAAGACTGGGGCCAAAGTGGAGGCCAAAAGTCTGAAACCAAATATAATAATAAAAATAATAATAATAATAAGTTTAATTTATATAGCGCCTTTCTTAAAACCAAGGACGCTTTACAGCAAGTATTACGCAACATAATTTACACAACAAGATACACACAGTTTAAGACAAGCAGAGACAACAAACATTAAATAGAAGAGGTAAATAGGAAAGTTTTTAGAAGACATTTAAATTCTTCAATTGTTGATAAGGACCTAATGGACAAAGGAAGAGACTTCCAGAAGATGGGAGCAGCAACAGCAAAGGATCTCCCACCCATAGAAGAAAGCCTAAACCTGAGGACAGATCTTTTGGTCTTTGTAAGGATCCTAGCAGCAGAGTTTTGGATGTATTGTAAGATTTGAATGGAAGTGGAAGGAAGACCATAAATAAGAGAATTACAATAATGAAGAGACGAGAGCAGACAATAGCATACACCAGGATTTCAGCAGCAGCAGGAGAGAGGAACGGGCGTAACCGAGCGATGTTCTGAAGATGAAAGAAAGCAGACTTAGAAATAGACTTAATATGAGAAAGAAAAGACAGAGTTGGATCAAAAAGAACACCAAGATTACATACTGCAGGACATAAGGGAACAGGCACACCTGTGATTGGTAAGGAGGTGGTGGACAAAATATATATATATTAGTACAAATGCTTAGTACAAATCATCAACTGTTTTTTTTGGGTTGAGATATTTAGAGTAGAAAAATCATTCAAAAAAACTGCTATCGAGCAAATCTTGAGTGTATTATTGCTTTTATACAACAGTTTTCCCCATACTGGATATGAGTCTGTCTGACAATACTTTTTTGCAAAGAAGTAGGTCCACAACAAATTAATTGCTCTAACAGAAGGCCTGTGGTCCAAATAGCAAACCAAGTAACATTAGTTTGAAATACAAAGCACGAATAAGTGAAGGAGAAAGGAAAACAGAGCTAAAACTATTATTATTATTACTATTATTCCTTTATTTGTGTAAGTCCTGTGTGTGTATATAAAGTTTGTCATTACCTGGCAGAGCCATAGTGGAGAGAACAGCGGTGCTGTTCACAATTTCAGTCATGCTGATCTCTTATTCACCAAGTAGATTGTAAGGTTGGAACTAATTGTTTTATAATCAACATTAAAACACATTGCTGGCAAAATGCATTGCAGGAATTTTCTTAGTGTGTAGTAAACAGAGCATGAAGTAAAGTAACACAGTACTTGATGGGTGCAATACTGAAGTATTTTTGTGCTTCCCTTCAAGGCAGCATCTCAGGAGGCGAGCAGAGTCTCTCAGAATGGCCGCTGGGAGTGTGCATTGGCTCTGTTGACAGTAGCTGTGGAAGCACTTGAAGGCACAAAGCTCCAGCACCTAAGGCAGCGAGCAGCATGTCTGGCACATCTGGGTCTCCACGAGCGAGCAGTGACAGATCTGGACCGTGTTATTCTGTTCCACAGTGAGTGCAACAGTGAGGAGTGCAAGGTGAAGGTGGAGGATCTGTGTAGACGAGGACACAGTCTGTTGCTGTGTTCCAAAGAAGATTTAGCTTTGAACGACTTCTCCAAAGCTTTGGACTTGCATGTGGCACAGGCATTGTTATGTGTGGAGGTCAGACCGGGGAAGCATCGACTTGCTGAGCTTTTCCTATACTTTGCACAGCAGTATTATGGCCAGCAGCAACTGGAAAAGGCATGGTGTCTCACTGAGAGTGGTTTGAAGGTAGACAGCAACCATGCAGAGCTACGCCACCTCAAGGCCAAAATCAAACGAGAGGTTTCTGGACCATGCAAGGTTCACTAATACACTGTACAGGTATGCGTTTAATGACTTTCGCATTCTGTGAAACAGTCACATACCCTAGTTATGTCCATACCCCAGCACTGTCAGTGTGTTTTGGCAGTCTCGGGTGACCATACACCCTACTGAACAGTCATTGTGGGGCCCTCTCGTCCAGTTTAACATTCTTCTGTTTATCCCCATAAATATATCACTTGCTACTCAATCACATTAATTGACTTTGCATCTAGTTTGTGTAATTGAACAACTTTCTTTGACTTTTCATTTTCTCAAGGAAGTAATATTAAATGCTACTTTTTAACTGCTTCATATTCATTTTGAAATATCCCCTAATATTTGTGAACAGTGTGTATGTACATCTATATATCAGCTACTAATATATAAAATCAGCTACTTATCACATAAAAGTAAAAAAGACTGACTCAATGTCATACATCCTACATTAGCCTTAAAAAAGTTTTATTAGCCTTTAGCCCTTTCTCATCTGACACACTAATAATATTACTAATAAAATTAGAAGTTTATACATGTAATGATCTGTGTCGTGTTTCACCCAAACCCAGTCCTAAATTTGAGTTTCACTAGGAGCATCTAGGTTGTAGTAGTTCTGTAAGGACATAGATTTTCTGATTTTTTACTGATACTGTGTTGTAATGTAATGTTAGAAGACAGCTAGCATTTATTTTTGCTGACTCCTAAAAGGTAATTGCTTAAGGGGGTCTGTAGCCTAATAACATGTGTACATTTATAGCTCAGCTGTAGATGACTGGATAACTAGCAGGCTGGCTTTTTACAACTGTTAACCTGATGCATTTAGCCTTTGCACTCATTTGATTGAAAGCTATATGGGAATAGGTAATGGATTGTGAGGCTCTACTTTTAAAAACATCTGAATTTAGTGCAGTACAAAAAGAAACTAATATTGAACTGTTCTTCATGACAAAAAATGCAATATGGGTCAGGAATTGAGCAGTGATTCAGATAGTGATTCAGAGTCAGACTGAGATAGTAGGCAAGTTGAGTTGAGCAAGTTGAGTGCACTGATCTGAGCCTCTGGGTATGCCCAAAAAACTGGTGTTTTTCTTACTCTCAATCTGGTATTCATGTGGCTAGTTTATGGTTTTGCTCCTTATTGGATTTGCTAATTTCACGTCCTGCAGTGCTTTTGGTGTACAGCCCTAATTCATGACATTTTGGCAGGGATTCAGGAACTTTTGATCCTAAATCATTTTAAGAAGAAGAAAGCTTTATCGCCATTGTACATGGTACAACGAAATTCTTAGTGGTACCTCTTACAAGAAACAGTGCAAGACAACATAAGTACGTAAACATTCAAGTTTAAGGGCACACAAGGTGATATAATATAGCATGTAATATAAAAGCAGTACAAGTGTATTGTACAACAGTATGTATTGCACATGTTGTTATATAAAATTATAGTTCCATTGTAATATTATATAGTGTGATACAATGTATTAATGTATTAGTAATACATAATTAGTCATAAATATTAGTAATAATTAGTATACAATGTATTAGTAATGCACGCTGTATTAATATGTTAAAAGTAGCAGCAGTTTGTATTGTGATATTAAAAATAATAATAAAAATAATACTGGCAGCGACTGAAGATTGGTGGTACAAAGCTGCAAGAAAGAAATAAGTAGTGGAA
>JAUZST010074514.1:0-20000 GCA_034779995.1 Parotocinclus haroldoi
TGGCCTTTTAGATCATGTATTACTGTAAAGCTGCTTTGAGACGATGCTACGTTGTAAAAAGCGCTATAGAAATAAATTGGATCGAATTGAATTGAAAACGAATAAAATATGAATTCTTATCTTTGATATCTTTGAATTGTTTTCCCAGTAGCCAGTCAGCTGTATACGACATGTCCGACAGAAAAAAAAAATAATAATAATAATAATCAGCAAACAGACTAATCAGTGATTTGAATGCAAAGGTGTGTTTTGTGATTTGGACTTGGAATCTGATTGTGTTTACTTCGCAGATTAGAAAGTACATTTCACTTTAGAGACATTGTGGGGCAGTTTGCAATTATAGAGGTCACACATTTCCTGTAGTTGTTGGACCTAACTTTGGCCCATTCCTCCATACGGATCATCTCCAGATCTTTCAGATCTTTTTTGGGTTGTTGGCCAAAATCTCACGATACATCACCCCATCCATCCAAAGCTCCCCCAAAATATGTTTCCACTCCCACGCTTCACGGTTGGGATGGTGTTCTTGCGGTTGTACTCATCGTTCTTCTTCCTCCAAACGCAGTGAGTGGCGTGACCATCTCGTATGCCTCCTCTGGATCATCCAGATGTTCACGGCTGAACTTCAAATGGCACTGGGCATTTGCTGGCATGAGCAGGAAGACCTTGCCTTCGCTACAGGACGGTGTAGCGTTCCTAACGGCCATCTTTGAGACTGTGGTCCCAGCTCTCTTCAGGTCATTGACCAGGTCCTCCAGTGCAGTTCTGAGCTGATTCCTGACCTTTCTCAGAATCATCCTTGCCCCACGGGGTGCGATCGTTCATGGAGCCCCAGGACCGAGGAACATTGACAGTCATCTTGTGTTTCTTCCATTTCCTAATAATTGCGACAAGAGCCCATCCCAGCCTTGTGCAGGCCTACAATTTTGTCCCTGGTGTCCTTAAACAGCGCTTTGGTCTTGGGCATGGTGGAGAGTTTGGAGTGTGATTGATTGAGGGTGTGGAGTTCAAAATGATGCAGGTAATGAGTGTATAGGAGGAACAGCTTCTTAAAGAAAAACGAACATGTTCACGAGAGCCAGAATTCTTGCCGGTTCTGGTTCTTGCTGGTAGCGGATCAAATGCTTATTCCATACAATGAAATTAAATTTAATTACTTAAATATCATACAACTTGATTGTTGATTGGCTTTTTAGATTCTGTCTCTCACAGTTGGAGTGTACCTAAGATAAAAATTACAGACCCCTCCCTTGATAGGTGTGTAAACGTTCAAAAGCTTTCAAAATCAGCAGTGTAAATACTTGTTTTTCCCACTGTATATATATATATATATGCACATTGCCAATGTGTCATGCACATATAGAAAACCTCCAGTTACAGTCCTAACTCAGATCTAAGTTTAGCACAAAAACGACATGCATATTTAAATGTGAAGTTGAACCTTACCATTCCAGACGAAATGTTTTAAACCATTTTAACAGATATGTAGTCTATTACCTGTCCGTACAGAAACGTAATTGTAAATCATGCAGCATACCTTTGGACGACTGATTTTTTTTTTAATCAACGGAACGTCCCCGTTTCTTCTCCATTCACCCCAGACGATTTCTACGGTCTTTATATTAGAGATCCAGAGGCACGCTGTGTTTATATACAAACGCAGTGTTTGGGTCACGTGTTATCTGCATTAAAATCCTGAAAATCCTCAGCTCCAGAGACGGTGAGCCTGGTGTCTGCATCTGCAGCGCTCGTGCGTGTGACGGCAGGTGGGCTGCATTCAGCAGCAGTTAACACTTCTTCAGCCTGACACCGTATCGGGGGTGGGGACGGAACCTAAAACCTGCAGCCTATAGATGCATTTAATACAGCTCTACCTTTGGTAGCACCTCTGGAGCCCCCCTCAAGAGACGCTCTCGAGAAACTGTTTACTGTTTATTGAGCCAAATGACCAAATTTTTACATTTGACTTTTAAAAAAAAAAAATTTTTATTTCACGCAGTCCAAGCAGAAAAGCAGTAGAAATTAACTGATTTCGAGTTCACAAGTTTCGGATTGAAGTAGCTTATTTACATTTATATATGCGGTTAAATCTGATCTGAAGCAAATTCACACTCTGACTAAAAAGAACACAGATAGAGCCGACTGCTAGACATTTGACTTTGCCCATTTGACAGACCTTGAGAGGGGGCACGTAGCAAAAGGAAATTTGTTGTCACAGATGTCACCATTACGTGTCGTCCCATTGTTGTAGTGTTGTGAAGGAGAAACCTGGCCTGCTGTGGCCTGTAGCCATGCTGTCTTTGGTGACAAAGGTTTGAGTATGGTCAGGTTTGAGTATGGTCAGGTTTGAGTATGGTCAGGTTTGTGGTGAGCGTTTTAATCCTGCCTCTGTGGTCGAGCACCACCTTCCCCCGGCTGATGGTGGTCACCTCTGGTAGCGATACGAGGGACACTAAAAACATCAGAGATATGTACAGGACATCTGTCGACCACATGACATGTATTGCCTGTCAGGGTGGTGCATTTAAAGGGCATTTTCAGCAGTATGATGCTCGCCCATAAACAGCAAGGGTTTCCCAGGAATGTCCCTGCCAGGTTGCAACAATTCCTTGGTATGCAGTGTCTACAGGTTTAGGGTACCATACAGAACCTGTGTGCCTCCAATGCCCACCCATATCTCAGGCTATAGGTGGCCCTACCTGTACTGGTTTGTGCTGGTAAAGGCAGCATCACCTCAAGTAACTACTCTTTACAACAGGGGTAAAAGATTATCTCCCAACACACAACGCGTCAAAATGAAGTAGACGGCCTACAGCAGCAGAACACGGCGGCAGAAGGCAGGGGATTCAGTTAAACAAACAAGAGAAAATATTGTAGTCGGTCATTTACTGGAAACGTTTGCGAAACTAGGTTGCACAGTTAGCAGTTAATTGTTCGATTCTGGCGTTTTAGTCAATGTGACGGCATTGATTTAAAAAGGCGTGTAGGAATTAGTGTTGATCTAAAAACTTTTTTTGCATTGATGCTGCCATCACAGAACTGAAAATGTTTTCTTTCCCAATGACACTGACACAGTCCCATACCATGAAAGATCCTGGCTTTTGGACTTTGGACTTCCTTGTCATCCTGCCATCTGTCCGTTTCTCAACTTCCCTGGATCGGAGGCATCTAGGACAACCCATTACACACTGGAAATGGGTAATGTGGTCAGACGAATCAGTAATCCAGGCCTATTTGTTTTCTGAAAAATGGACACTGTGTTAGGATCTTACAGTGTCAGGATCTGGTATTATTTCACAAACAATTCCCTATTTTTTAAAAAAAATCCTAATTCATGCACATGAATAATAAATGGCCTAAAATGGTCCTGAAATGGGAGAATGCCCTTCTTATGCGGTGTTATTCAACATTTAAACAAAAGACCAACGGGGGAAAAAAAACATTTCCATTATTAGTATTTTTCTGTACATTTTTGCAGTGTTGTAGATGAGATACAATTGTTATTGTTAACTGCAATTAACTAACCCAATTACAACCCTAGATGGGGTGCCATCTTAGGGCACACACACACACACAGTAAGGGCCACATTTTAGAGGCACCAAGTTAACCTAACATGCATGTCTTTGGACTGTGGGAGGAAACCGGAGTACCCGGAGTAAACCCACACAGACACGGGAAGGACACGCAGACCCCACACAGAAAGGACCCAGGCCGCTCCAGCCTGGGATCGAACCCGGGACCTTCTTGCTGTGAGACAGCGGTGCCGCCCCACCGAGCCCCCGTGCCGCCCCGTGTCAGACATACAAAAATATATTTAAAATATCATTATAAACAAAGGTTCTTAGATTGGAAATGTAATGCGTTTTATTAATATTTAAATATATTCGCTTTTATTAATAAAGGAGAGCGTGGGTTTTGTGGGAAACGAAATAGATTTTCATTTAAACGCATGCTAGGCGACTGTCTAAATGTTTCTATTTCACGCTGAGTTGCATGAATCATTTTATACTGTACTGCCCTCTAGTGATAGCAAATAGTCGAGCGATTGGTTTACGATTTTGCTCACAAGGTTTTGCGTTCACAGTATCAGTATCACCTGTGATCCATGTCAAATATACTGTTATACTATTGCGTTGCCTTATAACAATAATCTTAAATTCATTATTTCAAAGCTAAACGCAGCAGGAAAATCCTTGAGGAAGGTTAAGACAGTAACCCAACCCAAATAGCCGGGACAGTACAGAAAATGCAGTTTGAAAATGTCTTATATTCACTTTGATGTTTACGTCAATGCAGACAGCAAAAACCCAAGATATTTCAAGTTTGGTCCGGTCATTTACTTTGCAACCATTCCTGCATTTTCAGGACTCAACATATTACAAAAAAAACCACAAAAAAAAACGTTGGAACAGGAGCGATTTAGGGATAGAATGGTGTAATGAAAAAGCCAAAAGCAGTATCCAAAAAAGAGACGAAACAGGAGGATAGGTGGGCAGAGGATCTTCAGTTTGTCCACAAATGCGTGAGAGACACATTAAAAAATATCTAACAACAACGTTTCTCGGAGGAAGAAGTGGAGGAATTTCAGTGCGTGAAAGGCAAGTCACATCTCCAGTCACTCAGACAGTACTGCATCCGAAACTGTCATTAATCAATAGCTAATATAACCGCATGCTCAATGCTTTACTTTACCAAGCCTTTGCCAAGCTCCACAACACCTTAAATGTTACTGTGTAATGTCTGTGTTCGTAAGGTGCATCACTTCTTTTAGTTCCTAGGATTTAAAAAGTCACGACAGGGGGAAAAGCTTTCTCATACGTGCCCCCTCAACTAAAAGTCAAAGTAAATGGAAGAAATATTGCATTCATTTTATTTTTATTCCTCAAACCGTCCCACCTTTAGCTTATTTGGAGCTGTAATTTTAGCAGTATGTATGGGAGCATCCTAGAATAATGAAATTCACTACATAGTCTAATGTTTGTGGATAAATAAATATTACATCATAACATGGGTATTACGATTTTAGGTTTAAGCTACGTTTTGGAACATGGATGTAGTGCATTGATGTTGGGACATAGGTGCTGGCTCACTGTCGGACTTATTGACCTGGATTCATTCCCTGGGGTAGCAAATATTGGATGTGTCTGTATGAACTGAGGCTGGTCGCAGGATTGTTCCCCGGCACTGCAACAGTGACCCCTTTCTGCCATGTGATGCAGACTTAGGTCTACAGGTTCTCCAGGGGCAGGTCCTGGTGTCCACTCAATGTGAGCCAAAATAGCAGGCTACAAACTTGTCCACAAACTTCTGCTTGTATGATGCGCAAACTTTTTGTTGTTTTCATTCATCTTATTAATATCTGTTGGCTGTTTTGACCATCGGTCTTTCAAGACCTGGCTGGCTATACCGTTACGGATCCCACTGTACTTAACAGCTGGCGGCAGACATTGTGGGTTGAATGGAACCTTTGTTTGGAATTCTCACATAACAAAACTGTAACTGTTTTTTTTTTTTAGCTAATACATCGACCTAATTTTACTCACCCATTGAGCTGTGTTTGCAAATGTAAATGGTACTTTGAATACGTTCTTTTGTGTGAGCCCCTGGACGTTAATGACTGCTCTTTAGCGTTCGCTGTTTTCTGGGAATATTTTTGCTTCTTATGTCACCATGTCAACCCCCTTTTTCACCTGGATTGTCACAAACATACACTTATTTGAAGCTTTGCCCCATAATTACACAAAGGCCTTTCTGCCATCAAAAGTAAAAGCCATACAATTAAAAGCAGTATAATCAGCAAAGGCCAGCAAGGTGGCCCAGGTGGTGGACACTGTCATCTCACAGTTCCTGTGTGGAGTTTGCACGTTCTCCTCATGTCTGCATAGGTTTATCCAGGTGCTCTGGTGTCCTCCAGTATTCCAAAGACATGTGTCTGTCTGTCTGTGTGTGCCTGTACAATGTGTGGCTTGACTTTGGGACACAAATGTCAGAATACACACCAGCACACTGGGGATGGCTTGATAATCGGGGACAAAAAAATGTTGTCTTCAATTGATACACACTGCTTTGTCACAGAAACGGCAACTTTCTTTTGAAATCCAAAATAGTCAAAACATTTGCTTTAGGTTACTGGGGGTAAGGTACGGGTTTCAAGTAGGTGTAAGCGTGTAGGGGTAACATTCGATGCAGTAATTATTGTGTCACTGGAAAGTACACAGTTTGATGATGATGATGTGTGTGTGTGTGTGTGTGTGTGTGTGTGTGTGTTTGAACATGTTTATAGTACATAATACGGTACTTCTACTTTAAGGATTGAGCATTTTTGGCACAAATGCTATTTTACAGAAACTTAACTTTGTTTAGAAAAACAAAAAGACCCAAAAGATTTCCTTATGGTTATGGTTATGGGTAGGCGTAGGTACAGCATTTAATGAGCTACAGTAATCACTATGTCTAGGGAAAGTACCCACATGGGTTATGTGACAGATTTGTGCATTTGCAATGTATTGGAACCATGTCTAGGCGTGGCACCTGCCTTGCTCCCTGTAGGAACTGTATTACGCAGGTATGAAAAAGAAAATAAGCAGCATGCTCATGTCCTTTGTTCGCATTGCTTGTGACATTTGCTAGGAACAAATAGCAAGTAAGAACAAAACAACATATTGCAAAACTGCCCTGTTAAATATTTGTGGGGAAAAATTTGGCAGGAGCTAAAATCAGTTCTCAGTGTTTCAACCTAACATACTGACATAATTTATTACTCATAAAACAGGCAGCAAATAGTTAGCCATAATCCTTCTCTGCGACTGTAAAGTAGTTTCGTTAGTTCAGAAAACATTCATTCATAATCATTTTCCTCATATGTCTTGAATTTTTTTTTTATGGGGTGGTTTACAAAGCATTGCTTTTCATGTCATGAGTGCATCAGTCGGTGCTTTCTGTGTGTTTCGATACATGACATTTGTGTTTCAGGTCACATACACAGTTAGGCTCCCAAGGTGCAAATCTCCCATAAAAGGTGTCATGCCGAGAACAACAGACTTCCAGCTTGTGAGCAAACTTTACTGAAGTAACGGATACTAATGCAATACCCCTTATCCTGTGATTATAATATCTCAGCGCTCTCTCCTTTGCCTTTCATCCTTTACACGTCGGACTTCAAAAAGGTTTTTTGGATTAGGATTTACTCAAGGACACAGCCAGGGTTGGATTTGCATCTGATGAGCATGAACAGGAGAACTGGAAAGTCATCCTGGTTGCAGCGTGCTAGCTAAACCATCCAGTGAGTGGATACTGAGATGGTGATGGTCTGTTCTATGCAGGAAGGGCCTAGCTTCTCTCTGCTAAGGGGTTCTTCTTTAAGTCAGTGATCAAACAATAAATTACAATAAAACAGTTTATATTCATTACACCTGGTTTTCTTTACCTCGGGGGTCTTTATGATCATTTTAACACTCCACTTTCTACTTCCATTCCATGGGTGCTTTAGTTTTTCGTTTCATGTGCAAGGTTGAAGTATTATTTGTTCTACTGTCCTTCTTTCCGTCTTACATGCATACCCTTTTTAGGACACTACCTTGTGATAATGTACTGCAAAAGGCCGCCAGAGAGCGCAGAATACACCGTTAACCATGAACAAACGATATACAGACTAGAGCCATATAGAAAAAAATAGGCACGCCACTTATTTCGAGAGATTGAAAAGTCTGTGATGATGATGATGATGTGCGTCATCTCAAAAGGATGTCGAAATGAACAGAACAGTTCCATATCATAACAGTAATCAACTGACTAAGGTGGTCATTAGGCTAAGCTTACTGTAAAACATAACTGAAGCTCAAGACAGGGTTATATGGTTGTGAAGAGCCAGATAACAAATATATTTACGATAACTGTCCAAAGTAAACATTGCATAACACTCGGGATCATTTTGTAACAATCTATGCAAAAAAACATCAATTCGTATTAACTCTAGATTGTGAAGAGTGACCTGATGAATCCAAATTAATTGCAAAGTCATTCCCTGCTATGAAAACGACCTTATCACAAACAAATACTGCACGTCAGCACTACAGAATGGCCTGCTAACATCATTTTACGCTCATTAGAAGAGATATGGTGGTGCTGAGAAGTAAAGGTGAGCGCATGAGTCCTGTTTCATGCCAACAGTGAAGCATCCTGAGACCACTGTCATCCAGGGGAGTAAGTTCACTGAAAAGTTTGCCCAAGGACACTGCCATGTATAAGAAATGACATCAAAACATCCTACAAGAGAAACGTCTCCCAATGATCTAGGGTTAGAGGAGCAATCTGGAGAGATCACAAGGCAAAAGTGATACCCAAGTGCCTCCGGGAACCAAACAGTGAAACTTTAAGGTCCATGATCAGGAAATTCTCCAGATTTCAATCCCATTGAGAATCTGTGGCCAGTCCTCAAAAAGAGGGTGGACAAACAAAACTCTGGAAACTGTGATCGACTCCAAGCACTGATTAGGCAAGAATGGACGTCCATTATTCTAGATTTTGCCCAGAAGCTGACATCCAGCACGGCGAAGCGAATTACAATAGTCTCAAAGAAGAAGGGTCAGCACTGTAAATATTGTATGTAAGTCTCTGCTTAAACTGGACATATTTGTCAAGAAAGAGTAACAAAAAAAGTATGGAATGCTTATAATTGTACTTAGTTATGCCATATGATATAATAATTGAAAAAAAAAACTTTGTTAAATCCAAAGTATGTGCCATTCTCAAATTTTTGGGCAACGAGTGCATAAGTAAGAGAGACCAAACAACCACTCCACAGGTGCATGACACAATATATAAGAGCCAGCTCATCGGGACAGGATTAGGCTATCCATCTGCATTTCGAACAGAAGAGACATTTCTTTGAGCACACAAATGTAAACATTTTGGGCAGAAAAGACAGGGAATTTTTTTAGGAGTCCTTGTATGTGTGTAATTGCTACAACAATCATTGGTTTACTTATCAGCCACTTTCAAAGCAGTCTTGAGATCTGTTCCTAGGCAGTTTAATTCATATTCACACTTTGACCCATGAGCCAATAAGGACTCCCACGATGGCCAGGTGGGGCAATGTCTGGCAATCAGCTTACATCTCATGATCCTAGCAACTCATGTGCTGACAGGGTGGGTCAACAACCCTTAGGACCACCTCCAAGGTGACAAGCTCCTGAAGATGTTAATTAGATTTTCAAATTGATTTATCTTCAACTCAAGAAATGAAGACAATTTTGCATTGTTTTGCAGGTATATATATATATATATATCTGAATATATCTCCACATATCTCTATCTGGGAACATCAGAAAAGCAAGTGACAAGTCAAAGAAGGTTCTATAAGAAAGTCCTATAATGCAGATGAGATATAAAAGTCTGAAAGTACTGGAGCGTCTGAATGTTCACTGAATGATCACTGGAAACACACATCCTGCAGTTTCCCAGCCCTTGAAATGCCTTTGCATCTGGTTCGAACGATGCACACGTGAGAATCCATGTTTCATGCGAGAAAGGGATTCCATGAGAAGTGAAATCATAGTCCGGGCTCCACACCATCAGAAATGGATCACTGACTGCTGTCAGATACCGAGACGAGGTCCTGCATCCTATAGCGGTACCCAACACAGTTGGAAACAGTTTTCTGTTCATGGAGGATAATCGTGGAGGCCCCACCGTGCGCATCTCGTCAACAACGTGCTTCATGGGGCCTTCACATTCTCCAGACAGTCTCATTGAACGTGCTTGGGAAGTACTAGTACAGGAGTACTCCTGGCAAACCATCCAATGCTCCCGAAGTGTTGGAGCAAGAGTGTCAGAGGATCCCACAAGAACTGCTGGACAGTATGATCCCGTTCACGTCCCTTGGTGTTTTGGCAGTCTAGTGTAAATACACCCCACCGATCAGTCAATGTGCCACTCTCGTTAAATTTGACCTCCTGTTCGTCCCCATGAATATGCCAATAGCTTCCCAGTCACAAAAAACTGAGTTTGCATCTCATTTGTGCAACGAAAAGCTTTCTTTTTCTTTTCGATTTGCTTTTCTGATGATCTTGCTTGATTAAAAAAAAAAATCAAATGCATATTTTCTTAATAACGTCATATTCATTTTGAAGTATCGCCTATACTTTTGTGAGCAGTGCATACGCACAAATTACCAGTTATAAGTATTCGCTTACGTCATTTTGTCCGTACATTGATTTGTTTAAAAAAATGATCTGCCAGGCCACCCAAAGAGGATGGGTCCCTGCTGAGTCTAGGTCCTCTCAAGCCTTCTTCCTGTGTTTCTGAGTCTAAGGGAGTTTTTCCTTGCCACCGCCTTGCTGAACTGGGATTTGGGCCTGTTACTCTCGGATTCTGTAAAGCTGCTTGGAGACAATATCTGCTGTAAAAAGAGCTGTTTAAATACATTTGACTTGACTTGACAATAGGCATATATACTGCACACAGAAACTGGGGGATGTTTCAAAAGGCAATATCCCATCATGAAACATTCCTTTGTGCGCACTGTGCGTAATTACTTTTAAGCTGTAGGCTACTAGACTAAGTAAATCAAATCCTCGCCAATCCTTAGTCATCGTAACGCTGTATGCTAAACAGGTTATAAATGATGGTAATTAGAAAGAAAATAAGCGCATTGTCCTCGCCGACCGTTACAACAGAGCATCTTAATCGCAGCTCCGGATTCAACTAATGAACGAACCTGCCCGCCTCGTTGCACGGTCTAATTGAATTCAAACGTGACAATGACGATTTGTTCCACGTTACGACCGGTCACTAGACAGTAATGAGATATAGTAAAGCCGACGGCAATATCGGCTTGTATAATCATTGTGATTGTCGGGTCAGTCTAAAGTGTGAGTGTGGCTTGAAGTACAGCAACAGCAACAACAACAACAACAAAAAACGGCAGTACGATGGAGCGACGTCCCTGCTGGAATGAAGCAGGAGTTAATATGGCTGTCCACAGTTCATATGTGAGTAGAGTAGTAAGCTCGCAGTGTGCCGCTGACACGGCGCGCATAACAATCCCGCGGAGTTGGCAATCTGCTTGTCTCCTCCCCTCCAGACACACACAACAACATCGGCGATAATAGGGGCGCGTCTCCGACACCGTCGCCGACCAATAAGCCGCGTGTCTGGGCAGAGAGCGAGCGGTCGAGCGCACGCCGAGGCCCAATCAGCGCCTTTGTGTTCAGTGCCGGCGCCGGGGACAGCGCGGAGCAGAGGTGCCGCAGCGCTTCAGGATCGGACAGCGAGCCCGCAAACAGAGCGACCTGAAGCGGGAAAGGCCAATCAGGTGAGTTCGGGGATTGATCAGCGGCCTAGCCGACGTAGTCGCGGGGCTGTTTTATTTAATTGGCGGTGGCGGGGTTCGAAACGGCAGGAGCAAGAACGGATTCCCCATACCGAGTGGCGGAACGGCTTTTGAGCGAACTAACGGTAGACAATAGCGCGGCTTGCAAATTGTTTCCAGCTGTTCAAAGTATTTAAAACGGTCTAAGCTTTTGTACAGGGGCTCACGTGGAGTCACAGCTTCGATAATCAGACGATAGAGAAGACATTCCTGCGCTCCCCTCCAAAAGGGTTGCAACAATTCGTCTGCGAGGAACGTTTCATTGTTTCATGTGAAGTCTCTGGAGGTTAAGACGGAGCAGGGTACGGGAGTGCAGCGCTACACACTCTATCAACACGACACAGAACACAGAATGGCATACACCGTTTATCCGCCGAATGTGGCTTAGAAAGAGTTGATGAGCACATCGGTGCCGCTTGTCCTCATCCTTGAGAGATCTGAGGATTTAGGGGAAGTGTGCACGGCACACGGTAAGCTGATGGTTGTACAATTTGGAGGAGGAGGAGGAGGAGGAGGAGGAGGGGGGCTGATCCGAAAATGCATCAGCCATTTACGTAAGTGAGGACGCTGTCTCACTCTCAACTTGCTCCATATGCGCGCAAATGGCCGCCCAGCAGCACTCTTGACAGGCGCGAGGCTGCGAATGAATTTCAGCTTAAATGCACCTATTGATCACCAGCACGCAGTCACTGAGAACCCGGGCAGACATGACGTTCGGGAAGAAACTCTGATCAATAATAGATAAGCTCTCTATATTTCCCGGTGCTGCGGACGGCTGAATGAAAGTGAGACGGCGCCTGATTTGTAGCATTTACTCACCCTGTAGTCTACTGAAAGCTGTCTGCTGCTGCTGCTTACTGTTTTTGCTGCCTCTGTGGAGTCCATGATCTTGCTGAACTTGCATTTTTTTTAAAAAACCATACGTACTGTTGCGTTTTCATAGGGGTTACTGACAAATTGCTATCCAAAAAGCGGCTTTAACACATTATGAGATGCTAAACTGATTTGAAGTACACAGGCCAGCAAACGTGGTTCCTGAGAGCTGAAAATGTTGGGGGCTGCATGCTTTGCTCTTAATTCAACTATGAGGACAATTTGGACTTGAGGATTGATGATGAGTTTAAAACATGTAAGACGAGGTGTCTGTGATGAGACAGAAGAGCGTTAAGGAGTAACCAAGTAAGATTGCATAAGCTGGAATGTTTGAGTGGTTTCAAACAATAATTCAACGCGTTTAAGATTTAACAGTCACTAATGTGTTTCACCACTGGCTTGGCAAATGCCGGAATTTGGCTTGGCTTTTGGATTTGCTCCGTTGTCAAAGGCACTACATAAATACAATTTTGATTTGATTTGATTTTCAATCTGGTGACGTTTCGGAGCCTTTTGACGTTTCAGAGCCGTGGCTAAGGGCGGGCATTGGGGGTCAGTGCCCGTCCAGTGACAATGTCATTTTATTTTCACATTTGAAATAATTTATATGTGGGGGAAAAAAAAAAAAATATGAATCCAGCAATGTTTTACTGTTTTATTTCATCGCACACTTCATTCTCAGACAAAAATACAAGGCGAGCCTCTAACATACGAGGTGTTTCAGCCCGGAATTAATAAGCGGGGCACAACAGTCTTGCAGACGCCTCTACTTTTTATCCAGAGAGCGTTACCCTGGCTTTTTAAGCTTCAGCCTAATGGATATAAGAAAATGGTTTCGAGTACCTTCGCTACCCAAGGAGCCGAAGGAAAACTACCGCTAATGATTGCTTTATATCGGCGCTTAAATCCCCCCCCCACACACACACAGGTAAACCCATATGCCCACCCACTGGAAGAGCTCTGGCGACGGCCCTGAATAGTAACAATACAAAATGGCAGCTTCTTATTGAATGAAACAAAATAAGGTGGTAACGTATGCTTTCAATTTTCATTTCTGCATTTGCCCTTTTGCACGAGAATGACTTTAAAACTTAACCAGCTCTTTTAGTGAGCCACGTTTAGTGACTGGAAAGGGCATGCGTTGTTCTGCGGATCATCTTAATTGTTAATCTTTTGCCTTCCTGTAGAACCCCACACACTTTAAGGGATGTCTAGTCTGTTCAGAAATGTATCCTGTCATGGAAACCACTACTCAAGATGTGCATTAAACACGTGCATGTTGCGTTCTTTTGTTTGATTTATTTGCATGTTCGTTTTTTTCTACCCCTTTTAAAAGACTAGGGCTGTGGACTGTGAATGCACCCACTAGTCTTACACCCTCAGGAGGGGTCTGAAAACGTTCTTCTTGACGGGTTCGCTCGAAGCCAGTTTGTTTGGAGCCGCTTTCCCTCCTCTTTACAGATGCAAGTTACAAGAGCTGTTTTTTTTTATTGTTTTTCCCCTACTTTTTGCTATTCATCACTTCAGTCAATACCCCCAGCTTGCGGTCACAGGCTGTGACGGGATTTCATGCAGTGTGCTCTCTTTAATTTCCACGGCGCATGGTCGCTGTATCTCCAGCGACTGCCTGCCGTATCTAAACCCATGAGAGGCACATTACGTGTCACCAGGTGATTAGATGGAATATGCTGTGCAAAGACGTGCTGGGCTGCCTAATTTTTATCAACAGAAATTTGATGCATCCTACTGTAAAAGCGTGCTTTGTCCCAGTTGTCATGGTGGTGCAGCTCCATTCAGTACCCCAGAAAACTGTTGCTCAATCGTAGCCTACATGATCAGCAAACAATTGACGCCACAGAGCTTGGGCCTGTATTCGCTGTACTTCTAAATTGTCAGGAAAGGTGGTATTCAGTGTTAAATGTGTCCTCCCAGTAGACGCAACAAAGTGACTTATTCTGTAAACATGCACCAGTGTGTGTGTATATATATAGCCCCAAAATATGACTACCCGGCCTGATGTTTTTAACGCAGACTGAGTCATGTCTGCATATGACTGTCAAAGTCTCATATTTCAATTTTCTGCATGCCGTCCAAATGTCTACGACTGGATTAGACATGCTGTTGTTTTAGCAATTCAATAATGACGCACAGTTATATATTTATTTATGTTTTCTTTATTAAAAAGTTCGAACCGCTTTATCACAGCTAAAAAAAACAGTGCCACAGTGGCAAGTAGCAAGTGTGCCCTGGCCTTACACAATGAGCAATAGCAGAACTCTGAAGCAGTTTCTTTGCGATGCCAAGTAGATCCTTCCACAGTTTAAAGAAGCTTGATCAGGGACGGTCTTTTTGGAAAGGAGGATGCCAGGAAACCTCTTTTTTTTCAGAAGGGGAACAGGCTAAATGTCTAAGATATGTTAAGGCTCACAAAAATCCACCAGTCCATTGCTGTGCATCATTATAACCAGGGCAGCGTCAGATTGGAATATCCTGTCGTTTCATATCGTGTGATTGGGATTGATGTGGTCTAAGCAGAAGCTGCATGTAACTTTGAACACTTTTTTTTTCCCAGCAGGGTCACAACAGATCACATTAGAAATCTAAGGTAATCAATCAGTGAAAGTAAGCTTGCAGAGAGCCAACCTAGATTCAGTGCCCAGCTAAAAATTACGGTATTATTATTATAAAATTCCTCCTTGCGTTGACAATAGAATCGATGGATACTTAATTCATAATACAGGATGTAACTTGGATTTATTAAATTGTTTTTTTTTTTTCTTGCATTCCAAGTGTGTGTGAAGACCTGCATTAAGTGTACTCCTATATGGGATTTAAAGTTGGAGAGTGCATGGGAGTTTTTTTTCCCCTCTCTTTTTCTTCACATGAATCTGCTCTTTTACATTTGGAGCTGTTTAGGAGCACTTCATGAGAAGACAGCCCACCAGTGTGATTCATATCAGTGGAATTTTCTGCGTATTCTTAGACACCGCAGGAATATCTGACTTTCATTTTTTAGTGACATTGAATGCCTCCTAGTTTAAGGAGCATCATTAGCTCTCAAACAGGTTTATCTAAAAAAAAAAAAATCCCAGTAAGTAAAAGTGTTTTGAGGATGACAAGCTGTGCCGATTGCTACTAATTGACGTGTGATGCTAATGAATGCTTATGAAGTGTAGCACGGCAAAAGAAAGAAAGCCCGTTGGAATTCTGTCTTTATGGCACTCCAAGTGTGTGACATGATATGTTAGTTTATTCGCATGGATGTGGAATAGCACACTTCGTTTACATCCTGTCCCCATGCGGCTATATCTTTTTTTTGTTTTGTTTTTTGTTTTTTTTTGCTGGAGGCTCTAAGATCTAACTCGCGTATGTAGGCGTCTGTGTGTTTTTACAAAGTGGAAAGGTCTCCAATAAAAGCATCTCCTGTTCTGTGGGTGTGGCTACACTGATTCGGTTCCTCTGCTGAGGAACGGACTGGTCCAATTATTTTTTATTTCCGATAGAATATTGATCCAGCGTCAATGTCCTGGTTCATGGACCGACGTTAATTCATTGGTGGCATTCTCTGAAACTAGGATTGAGTCAGCCAATCGTGGGGCGGTGATACGTGCAGGTGATACAGGTTAGGAGCTTTGGTTAATGTTCTCATCGAGCATTAGAATTTGGAAAATGGGCTCAAATGATTTTGAACTCGGAAGAGATTGGAGCGGTCTTAGTAGATTGACCACAGCTCTAGTTCTAGCTTAAAAGCGTCTTCACAACAGCGCTAATCAGGAAAGCTGCGTAATCACACAACATTGGCTAACAGCAGAAGAGTGTGTGGGAACAGAAATCTGGCCTGCATGGATGACAGGCTCACAACATCTAAACAGATGAAGATTCTGTTCCAGCACCTACATCTGTGCTCCAGTGATGCTAATCTGACATCAGAGGTCCAGCAGCCTCGGCCAGTAGAATGGAAACTGCTGTTGCTCAGCTGAGCTACAACTGTCCTGGGCATCTACTGTAATTGCACCCACCCCGGACTCCATTTCGGAAAAACTCCCATTACCTCAAACCTTTATACAATCGCTCTCTGGGCTTCAGTTGTTTCTCACACAGCCGTGAGATGTTTTAGACTGAACTTCTACGTTACGTTTCAATGCATACAAATGTTCTTGCAAAGAGAACGGGCGTCCGCTTGTCTCCGTGTTCTCCGTTTCTTGGAGGTTTTTTTTTTCCTTCTGATGAACCTTTGTTATCGTCACAGGTTGTGGGAGGGTTTTTGTACAGTATGTAGTTCTCTAGCTGATTTGAGACATGCTGTATTTTGCAACGGGATTTTTGTGATGCCAGTTCGAAACCAATTCACCGACGCTTTGGGAAAACGATATTGTAACTCGTTCAACTCTTGACTGTCCGTATTGGTGCATCGCCATCCCTAGTACAGCTAATTTGTTAGCTGTTTAAACTTTTACAGCAACAGTCGTAGACTCAAAAGTCGACGTTGGACTGAGGTTCATGCGTACTGTAGGTCACTTGACTTCATTATAACTTTTGTGGCGGCAGTGTGATAAATACTAGCCTGACACGCTGGACCAGGTTGGGTAACAGGGTCTTGGTACACAGTGTCCCCTCGCCACTTCGCGGCTCACCTTTTGCGGACTCGGTGCATCGTGGGTTTAAAAAAAATAACCTTGGAAAAAATATATCGCGGATTTTGGCTGTTTCGCGGGGTTTTGCGGAACCTTTACATCAAAATATCACAAAACGTACAAAAAAAAAATGTCAAAAATATTAATTCTAACAATAAAGGAATCCCTACTTTGCGGATTTTCGTTTATCGCGGGTGGTCCTGGAACGCAACCCCCGCCATAAGCAAGGGAACGCTGTCCTGGACTTGTTAACGCCAGCATAGATCATGGTAAGCATGGTTGCCTCTCGGCGTCAGAGATCCCCGGGTCAGTCCCGACCTTGGACTCCATCTTGGTCCTCCCCGTTCCGGTTTCCTCCCACATTCCAAAGACCAGAGGGTTCACCTTGTAGTGAACAACGATTTGTCAGTGCGTTTATATGTACTGAATAATCTAATACCTGCAGAAAATTAGATTTTGTCAGTCATCTGATCAGGGAAACCTCCAGGATTACTTGCCAATAATCTCACAGAAAGATTGGACGTAAACCTCAATAATCAAACCTTCCTTTCTCGAGTATGTGTTTTGTGTTTTAGGTTCTGCAAAATGTTCGATAGCCATTTAGTGGGCGTTTAATTCTAATGTTGCCAGATCCCTGCCAGTGGACTTGGCAACCATGTTTTTTTCTGTTGTTTTTTTTAAAGCTAGCTGCCTTGCACGTACAGACTGCCAAATTCAATTGAAATCAGGTCATGGGTATGTGCGTCGTGTTTGTGCCCCGATTACTGGGGTAAAATCCAGCTCTCTTTATTGGATTTGTAGATCGGAGTTTGCTGAATACATGACCAACAGAATGATCGGATAACTGTAGAAATAAAAGTCTTTATTGGATTATTAAGTGCAAGTACACACACTTTTATTGAGGAGGCCTCCTTCTCCAGAGTGACCTGCATCTGATACATGATTATTATTATTATTATCAAAGCAATTGTAGGGTTAAGGACCTTGTGTCACCCAACAGTGGCAGCTTGACAGAGGTGGGATGTGAAACCTGGACGTTCGTTTGTTCTGAATATTCTCTGCTTTTAATGTGAATATGGAGAAAATGTGGGTTGCGGATCGGTTGTGGATTAATTCAGTTAACTGTCAGGGATACTGGGCAGTTCTAGGTCCGAAGAGAAGATGAAAACGAAAAGAAAATGTACCACTTGATTATATGGATTGACGTCGGTGCTTTGTGAACGTTTTGGAACCGTTACAAGGCCTTATTGCTCAAAAATCACACGTCTTGTGGACGCCACTGCAGTTTCTTGCATGGGCTTTTACTATTGACATGTACAGACATTTTGACTCTGGTTTGTGTATGGATATGAACCAGGAAACATTCCTGTTTGGTCTGTGTATGGGAGGGGGAAGCATGTAAATCTTTCTGTCTGTTCATATGCGGGAACTGTGTTCCTAAGGATTGGAAAGGCTAGAATAGGGAAAAAAAAAAGCTATGCAAGCTAAGCTATACCGAGCTATGCAAACCCTATGTGCACTATGAGCGACTTTTGCGTTAAAATATTGTCGCAGCTGATCTATGCTCAGGTTTTCGAGAGGTTATAATGACATAGTCATAAAGTGCCATTGCCTACTACTTAAAGTTATTGTTCCTTTGGTGCCTGTAGTTTGTGATTTTGAGCCCATTATGTTCATTACACCTTGCTATTAATTTTCACAATATTATCCCTTTAGGCTAATCGCAAATTGCTAAGTCATCCGCTCGTCTTACCAGCCTGTGAAGGCACGGGCCTTTTAGAGCAGCTCTGGGACATGTTGATACTTTGTCCTTTTACCTATTGTGGATCTGCTGCGCTGGCACCTTCTCAGCACCTGCGGCAACCTCTCTTGCATCAATCTGACATCTCAGAGGCTCATTAACCTTTTACGTAAAAATTTATTCCACCTCTCCGTGTTCGTGTCATGTACAGAGTGGCCTCCATGCGTGTTCCTGTCAGTGGCTCGGGAGCAAATGCGTTCCATTTATAAGTTACATACGAATTGTAGTTTGTTTGCAAACGAGCATGGATTCCATGACCATTTTCCCTACGATACCGATAACAGAGCTACAGTAATATTAGGAAGTAGTAAATTCCGTCCTAATGCAGCCGTCTATGAGTAAGGGTAAGTGTCGCAGGCGCTAAAGTAGTTGGTTTACAGCCATTGAGTTCATGTGCGTCTGTGTCACCGAGTCAACGTCAGGCGTTTTGGCTCAGATTTGATCCGGGACAGTTCCTGTGTTTTGGGCTCGTATTTGCTGTGATACAGATTGCCCGTCTGCTTGAGGTGATAACTGTCGGCGCTAACCCTCCTCGGGTGAAAGTGCTGCTCTTGCGTTACCTGCCATGCAGTCCACCTCTCCACCCCCCCACCAGTACCCCCCCCCCCTTTCTGGTGTAGAGATTCTGGGGTACATTTAAGGGAAAAAGAAAAAAAAAATGTCCCCCACCAGAGTTTGAAATGTGAGATTTAAAAAACGATTTCTGCCCAGCGTGACAAAGCGGCGCGAGAGCGCACACGTTGTGCTTTTGATTAATATAATGCGCGTTCAGACTGTTTGCATATTTTTCGAGGATTGCTTTGAATGCGTTGCTCTTTGTTTCCTTCAGCTTAGTCTCTTTCCCTCCTGCCCAGATCAGCCCCATTTTAAAATCCATGCTTCTTCACTCTCTCCAAATGGCTCAAGTTCCAGCATTTTTTTTCCTTTTTTTTTTTTGTTTAAACAACGTATGCCCCACCCTGTGGTCTGAGTTCCGCAATGAGCCTTCTTGTCAAGGTGCCAGGTTTTAGATTCAGTGTCTCGCAAGAAGTAAATTTTCCTCCTACTGCCCTGAAATCACAGGAGCTTCATGCCCCTCCTCTTACTCTGTGCCCCCCCAGTCTTTCTGTATCCTTCCCTCTCTCTCTCTCTCTCTCTCTCTCTCTCTCTCTCTCTCTCTCTCTTTTCTGTGTATTCGTCTGATGTCATGACCACTAACGCCTACATATAAAAAGAGAATTCCATACCCCGAGGTTACAAACCGGCTTAGACTGGCTTTCTCGCATTCTGACTCCATCGGGTACCCCACGTAAAAAAAGAATTGTGACTCACTCTTTTTTT
>JAUZST010074534.1:0-21346 GCA_034779995.1 Parotocinclus haroldoi
ATTATCAACTACAAACTACGGACACATTACACTCGGTACATACATTGGCTGTAGATAGCATTATTATTATTATTATTATTATTATTATTATTATTGCCTGAAAAGTTTTTGTTGCAGGTTGTTTTATAGGAAAGCTTAATATTGGTTATCAATATTGTCTCCAAAAGTAGGTGTAATTCTGCATTTACTGCTGTTAAATAATTTGTCTACCTGCGTTTGGAAGCCTGAATGCTTCAGCTTGCATTTTCTTTTATCTTAAGCAAAGCTTATCTTCACTTCTATTAACAGCTGGAAGCATGTTGGTCTAGCACATGGGAATATACCAGTTGGGCAGATACATGCCCCATAGGAGCTGCTAAATTAGTATGGTTGCTGTGTATAATGCTTGGTTGTTGTGGGGTAACATGTCTGTCAACACATCCATTTGGTTTTGTGTGCATGTGAGCTGCAGGGCATGGGGGCAGATCGGGTGTTTTGGTATGACGCGAAAAATGAAACTTGCTCATTATTTGAATTAATTTATTCACTTACTGTAGATTCAATATTTAACATCGGTTGTCAGGAGAAAAATGCAGGCTTGCAGACTTTAGTGACTCCTGATTACACACAGAATTTAGTCCTTAGACGGTGCAGTGACAAGCCGTTTGGTCTTTTAATGAACCAAACATTTGTAAGACATAATTGGAATCGGTAGATCTGCATTAAATATCTTATCTTTGTAGTGTATTCAATCTAATATAGGCTGAAAAGGATTTGCATATCATCATATACAGTCAAATCTGGTTAATTGGACCACCGGTTAATGGGACCACCCACTTATTCAGACCAAATCCTAAAGAACCGAAACAAATCCTATTATATATGTGTAATCTTATTCACTTATTTGGACCAAAATTCCACTTAATCAGACCAAAGAACGTGAGAGTGAATAAGAAAAAGAAGCCACAAGTCGCCACCTAACGGATACAAAGCAGATCAGCGAGATCTGGGAGGATTTTTGGGATCCCCAGGAGAATTTACGCTTTTATCAAAGGTCAGGAAATCCGAGAAGTTGTGTTGAAAACCAGCGGGAGGTGACCACGCCCACCACTTTTTTGTTTTTGTTCAAGTGCAGTCCATTAAGAAAAGGCGTCAGATCACACTGGATAAGCTCTTCAAACGTTGACTGGAATTGAGTAAGATCTTGTTTTTTACAGTATTATGCTTTGCATGATATACATTGTGTCGTAGATCGTTTCGAAAAACTTGGTTGCAAATGTATTTTTCAACATTTAATGTGTTATATAGCATGTCTTGTAACATAGGGCATGTTCGTTTAATCGGATCAGCCGGTTATTAGGACCAAAACAATCGCATCCCGATGTCGTCCCATTAACCGGATTCGACTGTACTGTCTTTATGTTCTACACAATGTCCCATCTTAATTGGAATTGGAGTTGTATAAACATTAGCTACTTAACATTAAAAGGAAAGGAAAGGCAGGACTGCACACTTCAGGAATATGTTTAGTACTATGTATTGTTGGGTTTAGCGACAAGTCGTATTGTTTACTAATGCCACTGTTCTAGAATTAGGCAGATGTGTGAAACTTTTTGGTGACAATGTGAATGCTGGCCGCCTTTAAATTTGCCTGTCACTTTACCCCCTGGGATGTTATTATGTTTCTTAGTTTGTTGCCAGGTAACTAAACAGCCTTAGATTAATCCACTGTAAAAGTGGGAACAGAAGTCACCCTATGAATGAAATGAAGGATGTTAAAACCTGTTTATTTGGATAATTTAATAGCCATCAGTACCAGTGACCATTTCAGTGATACACACGTGGTTACATACGTGGTTATCACAAGAGTATATCATATATGTACAATTTTGCGTAAACAGTTACCCTTGCATGCATGTCTTTGTGAGAGGACACCGGAGTAAATCCACACAGACAGTGAGAACATGCAGACTCCACACAGAAGAGACCCCGGCCACTCCACCCTGGGATTGAACCCATGACCTTCTTGCTGTGAGTGAGGTGCTACCCAATGAGCCACCATGTTGCCCTGAAACTGAACTGAAATGTGACTGACTACAGTCTGTATCTTTAGGGGATAGGAAAGTCCCAAATTGTGACTGTATATGTAACCTTACCAGTTCCCCTTTTTTTACCACTTCCACAATAATCAACCACACATTTCAGAGACTCTTTTAAATAAAATCTCACCTCTGCCAAGCTGCCAAAGTTGGGTCCTTAAGCAAGGTCCTTAACCAACAATTGCATGAATTATAAGACTAATAGTAGTTGTAAGGCTAGTAGTAAGTCTCTCTGGATAAGGCCGTAAATGTTAATAACAGGTTTTTTAATACGTTCTCCTCAAGCATACCGATTTTACTTAGCAAATTGACTTTTAGGTTAATTAGCACATCATCCTGCTTCAGTGGATTATTATTGGTGATCAATAATTGCTTGATCTTCTGTGATAACGGTATTGGGATGAAAGTAACAAAAATGATTGAAGTCTGAGCTGCATTAGAAATCCAGGACTTTATTACTCATTTACCCTTCATTCCTGCTTTTTTTGGTCAGGGTCACAGGGACTATCCAAAACACAGGGTACAGGCATAAACGTGTTCTGGATGGGACACCAGTCCATTGCAGTTGTAGCACTGGGCGATCAAAAGAGACAGTCAATCGTTGCTGCCTAATTTTATCCATGAATTGTTCCAATCTTTCAGTGCAAAAGCTTTGATTGTTTGCACGGATATAAGCTAGACTTTATCGATGCTCTTGATATTTCTATATTGACTTTCTTTGACCAACATGTGATGGATTAATGCCACTCATTTCTGCTTGATAGACAGACAGACAGATATTTATGGATAACTTTACTGAAATGGTGTCTCAGTAGCAAAAAGCCACTATGCATACACAATAAATAAAGTACTCCTGTTACACACTGCAAAGAAATCAGTAAGAAAACTAAGTGCAGACTGTAGTCTGTGTCTTAGGCTTTCTCTTTTTTTGTCTGTTGTTTATATAATATTAAGTGGTCCCTGCCCTTTTTACATACTGTAGTTTAAATCTGTTGCTCAACGTACTTTATCTGTGGTTCCCCTTCACTCATTTCAGCACTGTAATGACACTGATGTGGTGGTGTGTTAGTGTGTGTTGTGCTGGTATGAATGGATCAGACACAGTAGTGCTGCTGAAGATTTAAAACACTGTTCAGTCAGTGTCCACTTTATTAATATTCACCTTATTACTCCTACTTGTAGAGGTGAAGACAGCTCATTTGTTGCTTCTACGTTTGCGTTAGGCATTGTGTGTTGACCACTAAAAGTTATATGAAGAGTAAGCAGAATATAACCATAAAAACATAGAACGCTTTAAAAAAAAAGAAATGTGCACAGTACGGCACATTTAAACAAGCATTCACATGCCGCATTTGCATATGCGTGATGCACATATCTAATGCCCTAGTCACAGTGGGGAGTTCATGTCCTGTTGAAGCCCTCCCTATGTGTTGGCTCTGTATTAGGGACAGGAATGCTTGTTGCTGAACACTGCAACGGCCTCCCATGCTGGCCCTGTGATATACTGGGTCTCCATATGGGGAACGACGATGCATGCATCCTGAGAATTCCTGTGGGGTAGCACTATAGCCCTATGACCTAGCCAGGTTTAAAGAAGAGGAGGAAAATAACCACTGAACATATTTGTGCTATAATCAACAAAATGCTGTAAGCTGTGGTGGAAAACATGTTAGACAAATGGTGATCGTACATTACTCTTAGACAATTCTGACTACATTGTAAAAATAATTTTTAAACCACTTGTTAATGTATTTCAGTTTGAAAAACCTTGCATCGATTCCATTTTTCGTTGTTGTTCATTTCACATGAGATTAAAAGGCCTAAAGGATATAAGTAGATAAACATTGGGGCCCAGATCAGGGCTCATTCAATCCCTTGGCTTTGGTCCATACTCTAGTGGTTGTGCTCTTGAGCTCTGAAGTTTGGAGCTGTTGTGTTTTGTCCCATATGTGTAAGGTGCTGAGTTTGCCTAATTGGTGTTTATGCTTTGGGACTCTGAGCGAGTTCTGTAGCCCCCTTAGGCCTCCCCAGAAAGCCTCTTGGGAAGGTCTAATTGAAACGTGCTAACGTCAGACCGAACTGGTTTGCAGAGCTGCTGCAAATTGAAAAACATTTGTTCTCGAATCTGGTCTTCAAACGGCACTAAACATTTACATTTATGGCATTTGCCAGACGCCCTTATCCAGAGCCACTTACAATTGATACAATCCAAGCAGTTGTGGCTTAAGGGTCTGGCTCAATGACCCAGCTGTGGCAGCTTGGCAGAGGTGGGATTTGAACCCTGGACCTGCCTTTGAGCAGTAGTATGCTTTCCATACAAAATATTCACGTGTATGAGGATGCATGCCTTTGTTTGGTCACTGAACAAGTATTCTTGATTCTGGTGTGATGTGACTGCAGCGAACATAGTTTTACGTTCCTAGTTTTGCCTTGGGAGCATCAGATAATCTGATCCTCCGCTTTGGCTGTCGTTCCTGGGACGTTTTCATGTTTTCTGCTTGTCTGTTTGGGATACCTTTAGGTACTCTCAGGAGATAACCACCTCTTTGGACTGTCCTAAAAGAAGCTTTAGTTGGTTTCTAAATCACCATCAGGTTGTGTTGTTCAATATTGACAAAAATGTCTTGACATTTTCTGGGATTTTGTTGATAAGAAAAAAATAATTTTTAAGGATTTATTCTTTGATGTTTAAGAACGTCATGGACAGCTGACTGCCAAAGTTTGTCATAATCTTCATATCGGTGGTTAGTTCTCACATGATGAAATAAGTAAGTTGTCAAGCTGTCTTTAAAAGGCAACCGATTTACGACATAGTTTGCATATTTCTGTCTTTTGAACAACATCCTCTTTTTCAAAGCCAAACCACTTCCACATAAGGGAGTAATCATCCACCAAACAGCTAACAATCTAACAATGTGGACTGTGAGGCTGTTTTGTCTCCTGGCGCACTTTGTTCACTCATTTTTACCTTTTGTTATATGCTTTTTGGTAGAATGGTAGCTTGATTTGTGGCGCTAGCACGCTCCAGCTCCATGCACTCTCCTATGAGACTACATGATGTGTGAATATGTGAACTCTTAAGGCATGTTTTTGACTTTTTGCAATGTGAGTGACAGCACACACACCCTTGTACCTAGATTGCATGTGATTGACCATGTAATGGAATGCTATAGATTTGGGTCCAAACACATTATCATCTCATGCCCATTGTTTCCGGTATAGACTCCAGACTCACCATGAACCTCATCAGGATAACAAGCGATTAAGAGAGACCCAGAACTATCCTTCAGCTTTTTAATGGTTATGCGTCTAGTTCCTATCCCAGAATTCAGTGGGTGGGAGGTGAAAGTGTTCAGTGGAAAGCATGTAATCACACCACCTCACGTTCACGTTGGTGTCTTGATATTGTTTATTAAGAGTGTTAACCCTCCTTTCCTTTTAGATTTGACTGTTTAGTTTTTTTTCCCCCTATGTGTATTTAATATTTTATGTTTCCTGTTCTGGGTCGAGGTGGGGGTTTTAAGGGGTTGGATTGCTGGTCCATCACAAGGCGGGCAAAGTTGAACCTCCAGTTAACATCCCCTCCCTGAGGCATAGCCAATAGTGTTTGTGTGGGACTCAAACTTGGCAAATTGCCACGACGCAATGGGAGCACTCCTATAAACAAGCATATTAATAAGCTGAATAGCTTACTGCATTATAACTTACTGTATTTTACCCGCTGTATTCTTTTCTCACCAGTTTTTTACCGTGTAGGTTATTTTACAGTGAGAAAGTGGCTATTTTTTGTTTTATTTTAAGAACATGAAAAAGCCTGAATAACCACCCCAAAACAACTTTGAACATAAAGCAAACAAAGAAAAAATAAAAAAAACCTAATTCTTTCCTCGTTTCACAGTTTCTGTACGCTCCTCAGTTCCCTACTCTCTTCTAAAATACCTGCTAAACAACATGACAAAAGTTGTTCTGTCACATAAAAGACAAACGTTTGTCATTTCCTAAGTCTTTGTGAGTGTGTGAGGGTATGGAGAAAGGAGGGGCTATGGTTTTTGACCACCTTGAATCTGCCCACTTCTGATTAACGTCCATCCAATCATCTCTCGTTTGCTTTAATGTCCAAGGTCTAAATATTGTAATAAAGTAAAATAAAAATCAGTGAACCGGAATGACAGGAATCCTTTTGACAGCTGCTGACAGAAGAGAAGATAATTGCAGTCTTGAAGGCTGAAAACAAAAGTGTTCCTTTGGGGGGGGGGGTGTTTAATTGTTCTTCAATATCCTGTTTTAAATCTCATAAAGGATACAAAGATAAGAATTACTGTATTGTACAGTATACATGTATCTCCTGATATACACTTGGGATACATTCAGACAAATCCATCGTAAGTTGAATGTTAGTGTAATGTAAGCCAACTGTAAATCAAGGCATTTTAATATTCCTCCATAATCCACACGGGGTCACGGGCCAGCCGGTGCCCACCCGGCAACTCTTGACACAAAGGGCAGGAACAACCTTAGATGGGACGCTAATCCATCGCAGAGCACACACGCAATCATGCACTTTAGAGACACCAGTTAACCTAACCCACATGTCTTTGGTCTGTGGGAGGAAACCCGAGTACCCAGAGTAAACCCACGCAGACACTGGGAGGACATGCAGACTCCACCCTGAGCTTGAACCCAAGACCTTCTTGCTGTGAGGCAGCGGTGCTACCCACCGATCCACCGTGCTGCCGGAGTTTTAATATATGCTTCAAATATTATAGCACAGACTGTATTAAAGCTATTTAAACACAACCTCGACCACGCACAGTTCATCATCAGAGTGCAGTATAGTACTGGTACTGAATTTCGCTTGACTGGAGAAATTCCAAACTCAGAGTACAGTTTCTACTGAATGTGTATTTATGTTTAATGTTGTAGAAATATCGTAAGGCCCTTCATAAAACAAGGAGTACCAGTACTGTACTACTACAGTACGAAATATTATTAGAAAATGTTATTGTTTAAATAAAACACTATGCGCAGGGTCTAAATTACTGTGTGACTACGTAATTATCCCTGGTCAATGTCCTCTTTTACAGAACGTAATGCAGACACCACATGATGCACACCTGTAATAAAAAGAACTCAATCAGGGCTGATATTAAATAAACCCAAACACTTCACTATCTTGGTTATTTGGTCAAAACCTGTAACAGTGCAGTATCACATATAGTATTATATATATTTCAGACAACGACCAGTTTGGATGTATTAATTAAGTTAAGGATTGCTTAGCTGTGTAATGAGCAATTTAAACTGCCTCATGACCATTGGTCACAATTTTCACTTTGTCAACTACTTGAGTACATGGATTTGGAACAATAACGCAACGCTCACTGAGGATTGACCATACCTTAGGCAGGAGGTTCACACAGCAGGCTAACGTGGCCTTGACTTTTATGTCATATGTGACACGTATGCGTTATTAACACTTTGAACACAATCTGACTTTCTAATTTGAATTTCAAAAACCGGCATGTTTCCGATACGCAGCAGCGCGTCAGTTCAGAATTTATGTGACTTTTACGTCACGCCAACTAGACATTAGTCAAAAACGTGCGAAGAGGAGAAGGCAAAAATGGGCAGCATCAGTGAGCGGGGCTTTCAATGGCTGGATAATGAAGCAACAGACCTCATGAATATTTTGTGTTACGTGTCTGTGCATACAAAATTAGAAGGCAAATATGGCAATCGCTCCATGTTTGAGGAAATTCATAAATAAATGGCAGAACGTGGGCGTAGAAAGACGTGACTGAAGTGTCAGGGGGAAATAAAAAGTTCAGAAGCAAAGTTGCAGTGGCCACATAACGTGCCCTTTTTAGCATTACCGTAAAAGAAGTGCCTGTTACTGTTGACTATGTTAGGATTGTTTATGTCTGGACGAGCTACGAATGCGCATCAACTTCGGAGCGTCTACTGTTCATATGAATGTCAGATACAGGTGACATTAAAAAGATCTAAAAACAAGCCTAAACAAGAAAACCTTTTGGTTTTGGTGATTAAATCTGGATTGGGTTACTTTACCTGCAGTGTGAATGTAGCCTGCATAGTTTGTGCCCACCTCTGTTAATTAGTGAGATTGTTCTGGAATCCTATTAAAGCTGCCATATTTGCATATGTTGGACTATTTAGTGTTTTCTTTAAATATTTTGGATTATTTTTTTTTTTTTTGCATTTTAACTTTCCCCGACCTGTGTAGAGCTTATTGACCCTAGACAAGTGGAGAGATAAAGATTGTATAGAATCGCATGTAGTGGGGTCTTTTCATTTACAATATGACAAACTTCTAGTTTCTGAAAATGTCTGTTGCTGCTTCCAGGGTCTGGCGAGTCCGGGAAGAGTACAATTGTCAAACAGATGAAGTAAGTCATTTCAGTGTAAACCTATTCAACTTGTTTAATAGTTTAAAATCCTTATACCAACCATGGTCTTTCTGGCGTGTTTCCAATCAGGATCATCCATGAATCTGGCTACTCAGAAGAGGAATGCCATCAGTTCAAAGCTGTGGTGTACAGCAACACCATTCACTCCATGATGGTTATCATCAGGGCCATGGGACGGCTGCAGATCGAGTTTTCAGATCCTGCCCGTGCTGTAAGTGCTGCTCTTAAACGTCTTCATAACATAATAACAATTATGAGTGATAGGAGCTGGGCTATTTCCTGATTTGGCTTATGTGTGTCTTATGTACGATGCAGGATGATGCGAGACAGTTGTTTGCGTTGTCAAGCCAGGCTGAGGAAGGCATAATGACCCCCGAGCTTGCCAGCATCATCAAACGCCTGTGGGGAGATGGAGGTGTGCAAGTGTGCTTCTCTCGCTCCAGGGAGTACCAGCTCAATGACTCGGCTTCATAGTGAGTCTTCATTCCTCTTCTGTCCTCTGCAAGCAACATGGTTCCTAAAACAAATCTGTAAAATGGGTCAGGAGGTCTTCCGTTGGGGGTGGGCGACGAGGTCACGAGTCATCTGTACAAATTTCAGATGCCTCCAAGGACCTTCAAGTCTGAGACTGTGGTTATGTCCTGGAAAAAGATGGCATTTCAGCTTCAGGTAGAGGGTCAGACCCATCCCTAATAAAGGAGGGGTTCGGGGTCTTGTTCAGAAATGATGCGATGCAAATAGGGATTGATGTCGGTATGGGTGCAGCAACCGGCAGTAATGCAGTTGATTTAGCGGATCATAGTGGGGAAGAGGGAGCTGAGCTATAAAGCAAACCTCTCGATGTAGTGGATGATCTACTTGCTGGGCATACTGTCTGTGATTGGGGAGGAGCTTAATGATGCAGGACATGCTCGAGGTAGAACCTTCATGCCCTCCCATGGAAAGGAGGCAGTTCAGGTATTACAGGCGCCTTCTAATCGATGCCTTCTGCTGGAGGTATATTAGACACAGCCAACTGGGAGGGGGCCCCGGGGTAGACCCAGGACAAGCTGGAGGGATTCTAACCTTCTGCTAAAATGAGCGCAGATGGGGATCTCAAAGCAGGAGTCGGAAGAAGATGCGGAGAGCAGAGATTTCTGGGCTTTCTTTGATGGCTTGCTGCCACCTTGACCCTGAGATGGATAAACTAAAAAGAATATGAGACGAGTTCCTCTCTAAACTCACATCCCCATTTGAGCAGGGTTATTTAAAATAACGTGGCTTTGCCCATGATGTTTTTGTTTGTCTTCATCAATTGCAAGCTTCAGTCACTTTTTCATTTGCATACCGTTTTCCACTCCTGTGATAGGATCCATGCTTTGTGCGTCATTTGTCATCAAACACCAGACAACACATCCCAGACTTTTAATATGATATAGAGATAAAACCCTGCCCTGTTGTGACACTGTTGTGGTTGGGTAATCATGGTGGTGTGTGATTCATCTATATACAGTCGGACACTGTTAACTATTCCTGGCCCAGGATCTTTCTGATTTGTTTTCCAGGCTGTTTGTTTTTATGTATTCAATTATAAGGGGGCATGTCAGGTGGCTTGGTTTTTCATCTGCGCATGCGGTTCAGTTCAAGACTATAACCTGTTCAGATTAGTGTTGGAGAGAGGCCAAATTGCAAAGACAATGAGACTGAGCTGTAAATCAGATTTGGATCATATTTACCTGCAGTGTGAACATAGCTGTAGTTGGCAATTAAATAGGATTGCTTTTGTTTTCAAAAGTATGTTGGAAGGCAAACTGAATTTCACACTAAAGAGTCGTTTAGGCAGGAATATTATACAATATTGCATACCTGTGAGTGGCAAAAGTACGCGAACTTTTGCTTTCAGGATCTGGTCTGACCCCCTTGTGCAGCAATAACTGCGTCCAAACCTTTCTGGTAACTGTTGTTCAGTCCTGCACATGAGCTTACTGGAATTTTAGCCCATTCTCCTATACAAAAGCACTTCATTTTACATTTACTGCTTACACATCATTTCCATTGGATTAAGTTTAGACTTTGACTTGACCATTCTAAAAACTTTACTCCTCTCTTACCATATTTGGTAGGATTACTTGTGTTTAGGGGCATTCCCTTGCTGAATGACCCATATTGTCTTGATATTCAGTTCATGGACAGATGTCCTGGTATTTTCCTTTAGAATGTGGTGGTGTAATTAAGAGTTAAGTTAAGAGAAAACCCATCTTGACACAAAGGCAACAAAGCAGGCCTACACCAAGATACCACCACCGGGGATAATGTTCTTACATGTTGAATGCAGTATTTCATCCTCCAGACATAATGGTTCTCACTTAAAGCAAACGTTTTCCAAAAACCTTCTGGATGCCACATAATGGAGTGTTTTTGAGAGTAATGGCTTCCTCACTGGAACTCTGCCTTATACATCATTGGTGTTCAGTGTTCTCCTGATTAAGGACTCATGAGCGATGCGATAGAGGTGTTTAGTGGCTTACACTGTACCCTGGGTTCTTTTGTGACAACGCGTACCGTGACACACCTTGCTCCTTTTTGGTCGACCGAGTAGCAAGTAAGAAGTACTAAACTTCCTCCTGTTAAACACTGTCTGATCTGAAGACGATCTGATCTGATCTGTCTGACTGCACATTGGTGTGGTCCAAACTCTTTAGAGATGGCTTTGTAACCTTTTCTAACCTGATGAGCACCAACAACCCATTAGAAATCTCTAAGGGTTCACATTCTTTTGCCAATCACAGATATGTAATACTGGATCATTGAAAGTATTGGATTATTTGTTTATTTTGAATATCTGAACCTACTTTTAGGACTTGTGTGCAAATATGATGTTTTAGGTCACACATATACAGAAATATAGAAGGGTCTAAAGGGTAAACTGGCTATTGGAAAACCCCGACCAAGTTGTTTGCCTCGATAACCTTGATAGTATGCTGTGTTATCCTGCTACTATTAATAGCAGCTGTGTGTTTCGACCTATTTGACGTATACTTTGTAGACTTTAAGTGGAGTTAAGTGAAGTGAGTTATTTATTATTTTTGCATTATGTGCATTTAGTGAATTCAGCCAAGATTCAAATAAATTTCATTCAAATTGTCAAAAATTCAAATGGGCTGGATGTGTGCTCAGACGTCTGATACGAGCCAGACCTCAGCTTTTGCATGTGATATGCAGGCAAAGTACACTGCTCACTAAAACTAGGGGGATATTCCATTATGGGATTTCATTTTGGAATATCATATCTCCTAATTTTTGTGAGCAGCATATTTTCTCTTTTCAGTGTTGTATTAGACTCACGTTGTGATATTAAATCTTGACCTATTTAAAAAAAAACTCAAAGAGCTGTTTGCATAACCTAGAATGGTTATTTGTGATTGGAAAGAACTGTCCAACACCAGTGCACCATGGCCTTACACATCACAACGACACAAAGGCCTTAACTTACACAAAGCAGTCTTGTGTGAAACTAAAACGGGTCCAGATTTCATTTCATACTCTTTTAATGTGGGCTGATAAATCTGTCTGCTCTTCTTGTTTCGTAGCTACCTGAATGATCTAGAAAGGATATCGAGCCCTTCCTACCTCCCCACCCAGCAAGATGTCCTGAGGACCAGAGTGAAGACCACTGGCATTGTTGAGACACACTTCACTTTCAAGGATCTTAACTTCAAGTGAGTAGCTTCATTCGACCCAAACCTTGACCTGTGTCATGAGAACCTCTCAGAAAGCCTTCATTTTGAAATCTGACCAAGCATTGAAATACTGCGGTATGGAACATTGTTTGCATGTTGCATGTCAGGTTTCAGGGCCACGTGTGGCGTTTTATATGCCTGTATGCGTATTGTTTGAGCAAACAAAGAGTATGTTGTGTGTTTATACTACGTAGTTTGTTTTGGAAGCTGCCATTAGGAAGTGCCAGTGTCAGGTCTTTCGTCTGTTTGTGTATGGATGTTATCTGATGGTCATATGTTTAGTATATTTATGGTTGATATGGTGAAATGACTTTTCCTGCATTTGGATTTTAGTTCATTGCAGAAAGTCTGAGCGCTGGAAATTTCATATTTAATGCTTTTAATTAACTTCAGTTCCTGCATTTCAGGCCTACAATACATTTTTTTAAAAAGTTGGGACAGAAAAGCATTTATCAGATGCTCCCTTTCCTTTACGTAACAATTAGCATTAGTATAGAATTAACATGTGGTTTTGCATTGTGTTGATGAAAAATGCATGGATGTTCCTGAAAAATGTCTTGAAAGCAGCATGTGTTGCTCTAAGATCTCAGTGCACTTTTTTACGCAAATGTTGCCATCACAGATAAAAGTATAAATTACATTTGCCAAGGACACTGACCCAAAACCCTTACCCTGACACACCCCAGCTGTGGAACTTGTAGCTGATAAGTCTGATAGTATACATGGTTCACAGCACAAAGAATTCATTCATTCCAAAAAGGTCTGGAATACTGAATACCCGATTCGTTTGTCTGATGATCCATCCCAAATGCTTTAGAACTCAGAGCCCAGAGAGGTCAGCACTGCTTCAGGATATGGTTAACATAAAGGCATAGTAAAAATAAAAGTGGCATATAAATGGTACCAAATTATGACTTTGATCACCTGTTGACGTTACCTTTTTGAAATCACAAATAGGTATAATAAAAAAAAAAATAATAATAATAATAATAATGATAATGATAATAATAATAGTTCACCTCATTTATTAACAAATAAAGGGAAGTTGACCAGATAAAAACATGTAACATATCAGGTTCAAAACTGACTGTCTGTAGTAAAGTAAAAATTCATAGTAAATGTAGGGAACACTATTTCCCACCTATTTCTATTATGGGATTGTACAATATATTATTGTAAAATGTATATTTGTGCACCGAACACCTCGCACAAATGTGTACACATATACACAAATAAAACTGCAAATCGTGACAAAAGTGAAATTATATCACCACCAAAAAAAACCATTCTGCTAGCAAATATGCCAAAATGTAAAAAATACTCCAACATTACTCAGTGCTGCCCTTTAAACGTGTTGTAGCACCAAGTTAGAAGTTTTCAGTGAATGCATTTACTGCTTCCCTCAGTACATCCAACTCACATGATGCTTGGTGCAGAAATGACTGCAGTCATATATACAGTAATTGTGATTATCTTAAATAATTGCCTTGCACCAGAGCTCTCTGGTGATAAAGGTCAGACCCCAAAGACCCTTACTACATTTACATTTACTGCATTTAGGCCCTTATCCAGAACGACTTACAATTTAAACAGTCTTACAGTTCAAGCAATGGGTTAAGGACCTCGCTTAAGGACCCAACAGTGGCAGCTTGGTAGAGGTGGGATTTGAACCCAGGACCATCAGGTCCTGAGTCCAGAGGCCAGTACCTTAACCGCTAGGCTACAGTAGTCAAAGTGCAGTCCAAAAAGTGGAACAGTTGGTACATATAAACTGATCTGATGTAACATTAAAACCACTTGTGTGAGTGTTTATTGAATAATACTGCCAGTGTGATGCTCTGGGCAATGTTCTGCTGGGAAACCTTGGATTCTGGCATGTGGATGGTACTATATGTTCTACCTACCTAAACATTGTTGAAGACCAAATACTTAGTCTGATCCATGGAGGCCCCACCCTACAACTTACAGACCCATATAGGCTATAAAAGGGTATCCACTATATGTTCTTAAAAACAGCATGTTATCCGATCATGGAACACCATATTTTATACTGTACTTTATACTGTACTGTGTGGTATTTAGTAAATAGCTCCGATACTGTGGAGCTTCCCAGACAATGATTTATTTAGTTTATTTAATCAACATTATCTACTACATGTTGCTTTTCAACGTTTTCTTTTCTTACTATTTAAGATTGCTGAAATAATTGTTTGCTCAGCTCCTCCTTACTCTTCTGATCTGTCTCTCTTTCAAAATCACATTGAGAAACTGTATTTTCTTTGGCTGCACATTGTACTTTCTGTTGTGTATATGACACAAGCAGGAATTTCGAAAGAGAGCAGGGAATTGAGAAGCATGCAGAAGCAAATGGCATGTTGCTTTGCAAAGACATAGTTTTTGTACCACAACAGCTAGGGTTGTAGGTAATATAGGTTAGGTAGGTTTAGAATTAGTACTCTACCTAGTAAGAGTAAAAACCTTTTCGGACCATAGATGTATACGCGAACGGATGTTCAAAAAGCTAGACCAAGATAAATGGGATTAAAACATGGATGTCCGGTGCCTATCTTCAAATTCACAGAGCCCAGGTGAACGCACACTCTTGATGTTCCAGACCTTAGTCACTAGTGCTGAACACAATTTGATGAATAACAGTTTGTAAAATTCTCAATTAGTTTTTTTTCAATGCTGTAATAATGTAATATTAATAAATAATCGTGTAGTGCTATACTAGAGAACACCCTCTCTTGATAAATATGTAAATGGCCTGCCTAGCATTTTGGTCATTTGGACTTTGGTATCCCAGTGGATAAAGTATTGAAATATAGACCAGAAGGTTCAGGGTTCAGGGTTCAGATCCCCTTGCTGAGAAAGACCCTTAAACCACACATAGTAGCTTATGTGAATCAGGAATATTGTAGGGGTGTGTACACACAGTTCCCACTGTTAGTCCTGCCTTGTCCATCAACCACTGGCAGCAGTTCAAACAGTCCCACAGGTAAGATATTATGACAGCCACCTCACGATGAATGATCTTTTCAAAGGAAAGTAATTTACGCTCTGATCTGCCACTGTTGGGTCCTTGAGAAAGACCCTTAACCCACACCCAGAACATCATTTGTGTGTTGCGTGCTTTAGGCCAACTAAAAGACAGAGACATCAAAGAAGAAATAACAATTAACAGCAGGGACTCGGCACAGGAAGCAAGGTCAGGAATATAATTAAATCCCTGGCAAGATGTCACATTTCAAAAATACAGAGGGTAGAGGTTGGCATCTTTGTGAGGTAAAGTGCATGGAGGGAGATCTGTCCTGAGTTTGGCGAGATAACTGGGGTGATAATGAGGTGAGACTGTAGAATATTCAGTTTTCACTGAAAATTTGTTCCTTTTTTTCTCTTTTGAGTGACCCCATTTTTCGTGGATTTATCATCACATATATGTGATGTATATGATACAAAATATATGGTTGTAGATGGATATTTGAACCTGGTCAGTTTGTTTGGAATAAAAACAGTTCCGAATTCATTCATAATTCATTTAATCATTGGCCTCTGTAGAGCGTAGTAGAGTGTTTAATGGCATTTGCTCTCTCCTTAGAATGTTCGATGTGGGTGGTCAGAGATCTGAGAGAAAGAAATGGATTCATTGCTTTGAAGGAGTGACTTCCATCATCTTCTGCTCATCTCTAAGTGACTATGACCTGGTCCTGGCTGAAGATGAGGAAATGGTACATTGGGGAACTTCCAGCTCACTTCCACATATTCATAAAACATTGACATCACTTTGGCTTCTCACAGACTTCACTAGCTCTAATCATTTACATTTTCTCTTTCTGTAGAACCGCATGCATGAGAGCATGAAACTGTTCGATAGCATCTGCAACAACAAATGGTTTGAGGAGACGTCCATCATCCTCTTCCTCAATAAGAAAGATCTGTTTGAGGAGAAGGTGAAGAAAAGCCCCCTCACTATCTGCTTCCCAGACTACACTGGTATGTTCATCTTTAGGCAATGTTAGGTTCAGTGGTGGTAGAAAGGTTTATTTATTTTCAAGGGAACCAACCCTAGATGGGGCACTAATCCCCAGATCTCATGATATTTGTCTAGCTATACTTGCTAGGACTATCCGTTGGCATAATGATTTCTGTAGTTAATCAATGCTTGCACCTACACCTTATCGTAACCTTAACCTCATCATCCTAAGTCATTGTTTTTGTTTTCAAATAAAAGTTGTTTTTGTAAAAAAAAAAAAGTTAATGTGCTTGGAAAACTACAACTTTCATTTAAATGGCAAGTGGAGGTGCTTTAAATGGAAAGTGAGTGTAGAAATAAGGCGTACCTAATAAAATGGCTAGCATTTCTCATGCATGTATACTCGAGCGGAAGTGCAGCCTTAACTGGGTACCAGTTCATCGTAGAAACTCAGCCTGGTTTGCTGTTGCAGTGCTGAGGAATGATCCTGTCACTGGAACTCACCTCCCTCAGACACAGCCAATCATGCCTGTGAGATACCTGACCCAGCAGAATGTGCCACTTTGACTTGAACACAGTCCACTGAGCTTCTAGAATAGATTTATTAATACATTTTGGATTCTTACACACAGGAATGCGCCAGTTAATGTCAACATTGTGTGAAACTGGTCTTTGATTGAAATGGACGTTGACCAGACATTACCATAGTTACATATTCTTTAAATGTAATGGCTATTTTCACAAAGAATACTTCACAAACAATGTGTAAAGGTGTTAAAAAACACATTTACCGGTGACAAAAGCCAAAAATGCAACATATTTGAGTGGTGGTGAAACTATGATAAATTTTCTGTTTATTTCCCCATTTCTTCTCTCTGGAGATAACTACATTACACAGGTAACAGTGCCCTCTAGGGGATGAGGTCCGCAGAAAGTACCAATTAAAATTTTTGCATTTTCTATTACATTTTATTTATTTGTTAAAACCTTGGTTGCTAACATGAACGGACGATGATTGGAAGGTCATTAAATGGCGCACAGCTGTACCTTAATTATCGAACATTGTGCATATTAACAATGCTTCAGATATCTAATTGAAAGGCTATAGTTCTGATCTCACTGCTGGGCCCTTAAGTTAGTTACATAATTGTTTCAATGCACGTATTACACCTATAGGTACACTGAATGGCCAAAAGTATTCACTTACCCATCCAAATGATTTGAATCAGGTGTTACAGTCACTTCCATTACCACAGGTGTATGAAATAAACCACCTAGGAATGCAGACTGCTTCTACAAACATTTGTGAAAGAATGGGTCGCTTTCAGGAGCTCAGTAAATTCCAGTTGTGAAGTTTCCTTAGTTAAATATTTCACTATCATTATATTATAATAAAGCGGAAGCGATTTGAAATAACAACCGCAAAGTGGTAGGCCGCATAAAATGACAGAGTCGAGTCAGAGGATGCTGAGGCGCATTGTGTCCTTAGGTCATCAACCTTTCGTAGAGTCAGTTGCTACAGACCTCCAAACTTCATGTGGCCTTCAGATTAACAGTGCATTGAGTGCTTCATGGTGTGGATTTCCATGGCCGAGCAGCTGCATCTAAGCCTTACATCACCAAGCGCTATGCAAAGTGTCGGATGCAGTGGGGTAAATCACACCATCACTGGACTCTAGAGCAGTGGAGATGTTTGTGTATTATGGTGTGGTGTTGTTTCTCAGGGGTAGAGCTTGGCCCCTTACTTCCAGTGAAAGGAACACATAATGCTTCGGCATACCAAGAGATTTTGGACAATTTCTTGCTCCGAACTATGTGTTCCAACATGACAAGTGAAGACCATAGAGACAAGGATAAGTGACTTTGGGACTGTTGTGGCCTACGGGCCAGAAGTTCCAGGGTTCCAATCCCACCTCTGCCACAGTTGGGTCCCTAAGCAAGGCTCACAATTAACCCACAATAGCAAGACTTTGTAATTATGTAAGACTGTAGGAATTGTGATTCGCTGTGGATAAGGGCGTCTGCTAAATAACATAAATGTTTGGTGTGGAAATCCTGACCTCAATTCAGACAGAAGACCTTTGGGTACACCTTAGGTATTAGTGCGGAGACCGTGAGCCAGGTCTCTCGTCCAGCATCAGTATTTGACCTCGCAATTGTGCAATGCTGTTGTAGCTGCAAAGGGAGTGCTGACATCATATTAAACCCTATGGATTACAAATGGTCCTCAAGTCCCAGCACTGCCAAGAAACCAGCTATGGTTGAGGCTATGAGGAACACCCTTAATCCTCAGCTGCTTGCATCGTACAGCGTAAAACTGGATCAGTTGTAAGTCGGTGTGAATAAGGCGTCTAATAAATACTAAAACTGTAATGAAAATGCTGTTCACGTACAATAATCGGGCTGTGACTGTGTTCTTGGCAACTTCTCTTGTCCCAAGGTGGTCAAAGCTACGACGAGGCAGCTGCATTTATCCAGTGTCAGTTTGAAGATCTGAACCAGAAGAAGGACACTAAAGAAATCTACACCCACTTGACATGTGCCACAGACACCAAGAACGTGCAGTTCGTCTTTGATGCAGTGACTGACGTCATCATCAAGAACAACCTGAAGGACTGTGGACTGTTCTAAAGCAAGCTGTGAGTGAACCTAATTCAGTCTGGTTACTTTGGCAGACATAAATACCTGCATGCCTTGACCCTTAGTGCTCTGTATTCATTCATTTTTATTGAAACGCGTTCCTGTTAATATGTCACGTAAGCAGTTGTCCATGACTTCCTATTTCTCTCGAATATAAAGCTGAGATGACGCAGTGGCTTTAGCCATTCATCATCATGGGGAAGTGTAGACTGTATACAAATCGAACAATACACAGGTGTGCTGACCATCATAAATCATTACTTGGGCCATATGAAAATAGTTACAGGCCTGTTTCAAACAAACAGCACTGTAATGCATTTGCCTGGAAGGGGCCACGTGTATTTTGCACCATGCGGGCAAGGATAATTGGAGCTGCGGAAATTTGGGTGGATCACTGCATAACACGGTAGCGTTTTGGGGTCACCAAGTGCCTTAACCTGCAGCCGCACGATATTTATGCCAGCATACCATCTGGAAGATAGGAAGGTAGAGTTTTTGTATTGCTGTACCACAATCATTTGTAGGTTGTGTTTGGAGGTTTGTAGAATACTGGAATACTGCTGTGCTGGAAGGATCTGTGTATCTGAGGACTCTCTGACTAACTGTGATATCTCGGAAACAAAATGTCAAACATATTTACATTTATGTTTACGGCATTTCGCCCTTATCCAGAGCGACTTACAACTTCTACAGTCTTACAACTGAAGCAAAGGTGGGTTAAGAGCCTTGCTTAAGGACCCAACTGCAGCATCTTGGCAGAGGTGGGATTTGAACCCTGGACCATCCCCACCCTTAAAAACTGGTCACTGACACACATCACAAATATGAACAATTTTGCAAGGAAGGATGTTGTTTACTACGTCCCCGTACACATTGCACGTCCGTACTACGCTCTTAGTACACAATATTTCGTGAATTTTACTCACTGCTCCACAAAAAAACTGAAGCAAGTAAGCAGTAGAAGTACAAATCTATCATAAACTCATTAGTTTGTTTCTGATTTCCTCTCTCTTTCATCACAGGGCACTGAAAACGGACCAACATAGTTCCTTGGAGAAGTAGGTCCAACCATGAACTCAGCATACTCTGCCTTATTTATGATCAATGGACATTTGAAATGTTTTAGGAACATTTATGTATAGTGCTTGTATAGCTATTCTTCACTGTTCATTATTTAAAGGTCACCATGTGAAGATGTTTCATGGGTTCGAGCATATGAATAGTCTTAAGGTGCGTGTGTGTGTGTGCGCAAGTGTGTGTGCATGCGTGTGTGTTCATGTGTGCATGCCTCTGTCTTGCTAGTCTGGGTTTAAGAAAATCCTTGGTATGCAAACGAAGTATGTTGTTGGACCCCCTTATTTCCCCAAATTTGCATCATGCGAAATAATTAGTGTATGTTTGACATGGTCACTAATGATCGAGTGGCTATAGGAGTCACTGCAGAGATTGAAACTGACAGTGGTAACAGAAAATATGCTGTATTTCAGAATATAGATATAGAGATGGACATTTAACGATCAAAAAGAGTTTTAAAAACAATCCTGAAAGTTTATTCTTAGCAGAGCATTTGTAGTTCTCCTGTCTTCGCATCTCGGATTGTAGCGTTTGTTATGGTGCATAAATGAAGAATGTGATAACCTTTGCTAGATTGACAGTAATTTATTAGATATTGTAATATTTTTGTGCTTTATCACTGTTCCTATTGGTTGGGATCAAACTGACTAATGTCCCCTGTTTTGATAATAAATCATGCCAGTTTTATTCATTTAAAGATTCAAATATTTGCTTTACCGTCACGTATCATATTCTCCCATTTGCTTCGAATCTGTCAGAAGTGTTAGCGTTCAGTGCCGTTGAAAGAAATGTTCAACAATGTGCATCTAGTAGAACAGCCATAGTAAACCATGTTAAGACCAAGTTTGCCAGACATGGCTTATCCTCGGAATTTTTACTAGGACTTTCTAGGAATAATCTTTCTCTTTTTCTAAGCCACGGCATTTGCTGGTCAGTTATTGGTTAACTCTAAGCCAGGGTTGGTTAATGGGCCACAATAAACATATTAAAAGGTACATTTTGTAATGTTACTATATAACGAGATGTTCTAACAGACAGGTGTTTTGTTTGACGTCATTATACAGTAGATTTAAAATATATTCGCCTTCACTTACAAAACACAGAGTCAAAAGTCACAGGACACTTCGCATCGTGGACTTTTTGGAAAGGCTAAACCATTGCTGAGGTTTCTTTGTCGGTAGAGGTCTTCTGACGATCACTACGTGGTTTTATCGTCCACTGTCCCGCTTTCAATGAGGGATGCAGCAGTGCTGTGTGGAATTAGGGATCTTTCTGGATGTCGGTTGTTGAAGTCTGTGGTTATAGTACGACGGTTGCATTCCCAGGATTCCAGAATCATCAATCCCATCTTGTGTAACCTGTGACAAACAACAAAAGATTAGAACTTTGTGTTGATAACTTTTGAACCATAAGAGATATTACAGATCTGTGTGT
>JAUZST010074545.1:0-47747 GCA_034779995.1 Parotocinclus haroldoi
ACGTCTAGAAGATTTATTTTGAAGTGTTTATTCGACAGCGAGAGGAAGTGAATCTTGCTATTGGGAGTTCCTTGCTAATTCCGTCACAGAAAACTTCATGCTTTCAAATAGTTGGTTAGCAGTTTGTTGGATCAAATGTTTTTTCCCCTTAAATATTTATCGATGTATTTTTGGAATCCCACTAATAGGCTCGGATTATCAGTTAAGATATAGACAGTCACCTAAGTTTCCAGAGTTAGCTAAATTAGCTGTTCTGTTGAAGAATTGTTGCTGTTCGGTGAGGTAAACAACTTACTGCGACCATATGTAAAAAGAAAAGTAAGGTTAATATTCTTCTTGTTGTTGATGATGATGATGATGATATTGTATTTTAGTAAAACTGACTTACTCGGAATCGACATTTCCCGACTGATCCCAGTTATGTAAGGTTGTATTCCAAATAGCTTTGTGGTCACTATATATACACACTATTTACTACAATAGAGAGGCTAAAATGCAGTATATCTAGTGCACACTATAGCCAATGGCCTATCGGTTTGGAATACAGCCTTGGTCAGCTGCTCGTACGTCAACAAACCATAAACTAATCTACTTGAATACAGATAATAAAGTCCGAATAATCTGTACTTCTTCATTTCGCCCTTCCTCACAAGGTCGAGGATCGATTTTCCAGTGAACGTCCAATAAAGCAAGGTACGTTTTCAATAAGCTGTTTAATGTGTATTTAAACGCTGTTAGCAGTCTTTAGAGTGTGTAATAAAATACCACAATACGGCAGTAGTGTGTGTACGTTGTGATCGTCTGTAGTGTTTAACGTGTACGATGGTTTTGTTACTCTGTTCCTAAAGTGATCCTCGCAAATTCAGTCATATCATTGCCAAAAACCGGTGCATTAAATAATACAATCTTTGCACATGTAAACATTTGGATTATCAAACGTGATTCCAAGAGGTTCCAGAAAACAAGCCTCGAGACCAGAATATAATAACATCTAATGGTCTGGATATTCAAGCTGCTCTGTGGATTGAAATCCCTTTATCTGATTAAGAAACCTGACATAATTATGTGATTGCATTTACAACGTTTAGCAAACCAGAGCGACTTCCAATATATACTGCTCACAAAAATATATCATTATAGGATATTTCCTTTTGAACTATCTTTTCATTTTTGTGAGCAGTACATATGTTTATCGTGTACAATTAAAGCCGTTCAGGCTTCAGGCCTGCGACTTGAACATTAAACTTTCTGGTCAATAGTGGAGTACTGCACCACCATATTTGGATCTAGCCAGTAAGACCAGTCTGAATCGCTTGTTTTGGCGTCCACGGTATATGTAAGAGTAACCGTGCTTTCAAGTCTGTGTCGGGTGGTTGTGTTTTTTCCCGTGGCAAACTCCTTCAACTGACTTGTGGTTTGGGTCGGATGTAACTGACAAAAGCACCATGTGCAGACAGTCTTTCTTATGCTATTTCAGACCTCTGTAAGATGTCCCTGTTTTGATACCACACAGGTCATGGCAGAGGAAAGCATCCAACTTTGCACTAACTGGTACAGAGTTTAAGTTTCCCCTCTTCGTTCTTGTTTATGGCCCTCATTGTTCATGGCTGCTGTTTTACATCGTTTCTACTTTCCCTCTGTTCACCCCTGCAGCAAGCACGACATTCCCGAGGCCAACTTTACCACTCATGAAATCCACTGTCGGCGGAACATTGCTTTGTGTGAGGTGTGCCAAGAGCCTGTTCCCCGAGCCGAGCTACTCCAGCATAAAGAGAAGGAGCACACAAAGGTACCAACAACTCCCTGCTGTATCTAATCAGAGTTGATCTGCTTGTTTAGACGGTTCATCTCATGTCACACAGTAACGATGTATGGAGTGTCAGAATATTATTTTAGTCCTCACATTCTATGTGGCCTACTGGCTAAGGTATTGGACTATGGACCAGAAGGTCCAGGGATCAAATCCCACCTCTGCCACAGTTGGGTCCCTGAGCAAGGCCCTTAACCCACAATTGCTTGGATTATAAGACTGTATTAATTGTAAGTCGCTCTGGATAAGGGCGTCTTGCTAAATGACTGAAATGTTAATGTGATGGTGCTTTGTATTGTATGTAGTGATGTAGTGATCATTGAACCTTGATCAGACACAGCTCTTAAGTACGGTGCCTCGTATGGTCAAACAGCTTGAGACGTCTTTAAAGGGTTATCTTTTTTTTATACTGAATCTTTTTTATCTATTGCATTAGATCACAGAAACATCCCAGGGTGCTTGTTTAGTTTGCAGGAGATGACGAGAGACTTTTTTTAAATACTATTAAAATCCAGCTTATTCAGGTCAAACTTGAGGGTTCACGAGGCTGCCCTGGTCAGAAGGAAAAACTGGTCCAACTGCAGGTCCTGTAGTGTTAGGTTAGTTCCCAAACTGGGGTCCAAACATCTCTGGGAGTGATGAAGCTTTGGCTACTCTGGGGTGCTTGTCAAAGTACAATGTGCACATGGTAAATGGAAATTTAAAAATCACACTGACTGGAAAACATTATACATTATAATATATATAATATAAATATATTTTCACTCAAACAGAGTAGGCTAGGCCTTTGTATCCTGTTTCATGAGATCATCCAGCTGATTAACTTCCTCTGGCCTATCCTTATTTTCCTGTAGTAAGAGAGTCACTATTGTCTGAGAAACAGAAAGTGAGTCATGAGTTCATAAGTACAGTAAAAGAAAGTATAGCCACGTCTAGATTAGATACAAGTTATACGTGTGGGTTTTTTTTTTCACTTGTTACACATTATTACATCATGTTTTGGAAGGGCGTGTGTGTACAGGTATACTCTTTTGAGTTGTTAAAAGAAAAATGTCCGGCTTATATTTAATTATTAGCTAAATCTTGAGCTGGTTGACAAGGAGCCAAATTGATAACGGTGAGGAGCTATGAAAAAAAGTGTTAGTTATTTTTGCCAATAAAGATTTGCAATGAATTGCTGTATTCTTTTAGTGTGCGTGTGTAAGGTTTTATTAGATACTTGTGGGAGCCTCTAAGGAAAAACCGTTGATAACCTCTGGGGTGGTGCATTTGCATCACTACTCAAACATCAATTGCTAATTTTAACGTTCTTTTATCCCACAGCAGTTCGTATCCATTGTTAAGCCGCTGCTTTGTTTTTTCAGGAACAATGCAAATGTGGTTTAAAGATCGAAAAGAGGCTCATGGAAACCCATCAGGTAATGCCCTGTTCTTCACAAACTCCATGACGTTGACTTATTACTTGTGATCTTCACATTTCTTTGTGTCTGCAGAGTCTTGAGTGCAGCCAGCGCCTGGTCCCGTGTCAGTACTGTGAGCTCGAGCTGGCCTTCAGTCAGACCCGAGAACACGAACAGTACTGCGGCACACGTACAGAGCCCTGTCCCGTCTGCAAGTGCAATGTCATGCTGAGGGAGAAAGCCATCCATCCGGCCCTGTGCGGGAGCCTCACCCCTCCTCAGGAGAGGAGAACAGACTCGCAGGCCCCTGGAGCTTGGTTTGAGACGCACCCCATTCACAACCTGTTGAGGGTACAGGAAAGGAGTAATAACAATAACTCCGGCTCAACAGAGCGCAGAGGCCCACCTCGGCCACTAGAGGGCAGACTGCACAACAGTACAAGAGGAACTGCGGGAACTGGAGCCAGGATAAATACAGCACCGAGAAACAACGAGTTTTCCCGCTGTAGGTATAAGTATGACCTAACATTACAGGTGGTATATAGGAAGGGGGTGTGTGTGTGTGTATATATATATACACACACACACACACACACACACACACACACACACGTGCGCGCGTATAGAGATATGAACTTTGATGAATGAAAGTTTGGAACACTGACAGTTCAGTTCACTACTGAGACCCGAGTTCACTCCCCAGCTGTGGTGTCAGGCATTGCACAGGCAAAAATGTTTGACCATTTTTTTAAACCGTTATCCCTGCAAGACTTGCAATGGAGTGCCCCCATCGAGTGCATGCTTATGCCCACAGCCTGCACTTTTCCAGGATAAAATTAATAATAAAAAAACCAAACAAATAAAATCACGACCACTGGGGAGTACTCGGGTAGCACCTCCGCGGTGACTGGGTTAGAGTCTGAATGGATGCAGACACATTTGGCCATCAGTGCCCTTTGTGGTCCGGGTCCCCAGATCGCCCAAGAACATGACCTGGTTAAGCAGGAGCTCACCTCGTTTCCCTCCTGAAACAAGTGGTTTCTTGGCTGCTGCCATTCCCAAAAGATCATTACTGATCAAGCTTCTTTGGACTATAGAAGGCCCAGCTTCTTTTTGATGAAGGTTCCATTGCTAAAACAATTTTGCAAAGACACATGCTCAGTACTGTATATAGTGTAAATAGTTAACTGGAAATGTAATGGCCTGTGTCTGACGATTAAAGCTTCGTGTACCTTGTATCCATCAGTTTGTCTGCTTGTGTCCTCAGTACTGGATCAAGATGCCGAGTTTGAGAACAACAACAACAGGTTTCCGTGGCACCTGAGCCATCTGCCTGATTCCGACTCCTCTGGTCTGGACTATCTGCTGGCCCTGAGTCTGCAGACCGATGGAGACGAGCCTGAAGTGCAGCAAGGTCTGTGGACTGACGTCTGGGACCGGCGTTTCGGTGGAGCACCGGTCCTGAGCACCCTTAACACCCAGCTGTCTTCTGGCGAGAACAACAACTCTCACAGCAGTGTTACTCCAGTTACTTCAGCCCCAGAGAGCATGCTTCCCTGTGAGTTCTGTGAAGAGCTCTTTCCAGAAGAGGACCTTATTTTACACCAGGTCAGAACAGCTCCCCAAAATGAACCATAAGATCCAGAGTGGGGTTTCAGTAGGAGCAAGAAACAAAAATAATTGTGATCCAGCCTAAAATTGTGACTTTTTACCAATTTTAGCCAATTTAATTTTACCGACTCCTATATCAGAATTTGGAATGGACCAAAAATGTTTTGTATTGACTTTGCATTTACTTCCCCAGACGGGTTGCAGCCCAGCCTCTGCCATCGCCTCCTTCAGTAAGCAGCCCCGGCCTGAGCTACCTGAAGATTCCTTCGCCGAAGATGACATCATAATTCCCCGCACGCCAAGTCCCCCCAACCTTCTTCAGTCCGTCTCCCCCCTGTCATACAGCCCTCCCTCTAGCCCCCTGGAGGCCGATGTGCTCATTCCATGCGAGTTCTGTGGAGTTGCTCTGGAGGAGAACGTCGTATTTCACCATCAGGTATTCGAACATGATGCTTCCTGCCAAATTCAGAACCAGTGCGTTCCCACAGCCGTGGCTCTAAAGTTATCATGGCATGATGGCTCTTTTGGATACATTTGAATTCTTAGGCCGCCGTTGTATTTGTTCTTTGAGCAACGTGGCTGTATAACATGATTGTGTTGATTGAATCAACATGTCTGTGATTGGACACAAACATTACTAACTTGGATGCGTCACCAATAAGATTTCATTTTGAAAGCTCTCCTGATTTTTGTGAGCAATGTACTTGCCAGTGTAGCCTATCGATGCTGCTTTAGGTTTTTTTTTTTTTCCTTTTCAGTTTTAATAGTCCATGGAAATTTCCTGTACATCTAGTTGCATTTTAATAGAGAGACATAATATGAATGAATCCATTATGGTAAGTATATCCAATCTAATGGTGATCTAAGACACAATACATGCACAATACTATAGGTCAGTAAACTTGGCCTATGCTGAGTCTGTGGGCAAGAGGCAAAACCGCACTGTTCGTCAGGGAAGTTTGCCAAGTTGCACATTCTAAAGTTCTCTCCAGCTCTGACCTGCACATCAATGGTGCTGAACAAACTAGTGGTTCATATTATTTGGCCAGCTTTTGGACTTTTATATGAAGTATTACGTAGTCCTTCTTCTCCTGCCATGTTCACGCTTCATTTTGATGTTCAGGATAAGTGTGACCTCCGTCCCGCCACGGCTTACCAAGGTGGAGGGTCTCCGTCTCCATGGACATCTCTGAAGCCTCCTGTTGAGACGTGTGGCAGAAGTTCTCCTGAGAGACAGAGAAGAATCAGACACCAGGGTAGGACACCACATCTTACTATACACCGGCCCAGTACTTGTCCACGTTCTTATCTGCAGTGTCAATGTTTCCATACAGCAGACCATGTTGAGGAGTTCCTTATCCCGCCTCTTCGTGGTTGGCAAAGCTCCAAGACTCAAGATTCCGACCCGTGGAAGTCCACTGCGTTCATGAGTCTGTCCTCTCCAGGGAAGAACACCAATGCGGAGCTTCAGGGGAAGTGCAGGAATGTTTGGGGGAGAGGAATGGAGGGCTCGTCACAGTCGCACACCGATCTTTTCAGTGAAGGTCACAAAGGTAGTGCTGCAGGAGCTCCTGGGTAAGATCATAGCGGGGAGGTCTTACACACCACCTTATCAGGGGAATATATTTGATCATGCTGATTGAGGCCTGTGGTAGCCTAGCGGTTAGGGTACTGGACTGTGGACCAGAAGGTTCAGAGTTCAAATTCCACCTCTGCCAAGCTGCCACAGTTGGGTCCTTGAGCAAGACCCTTAACCCACAATTGCTTAAAAATGTAAGACTGTATTAATTGTAAGTCGCTCTGGATAAGAGCGTCTGCTAAATGCTGGAAAATGAAAAATGAGTTTTCTTTTGCCGTTAGGCCTCTGTACAGAGAGAGAGCGGAGGGACGACCCAAACAAAAGAATAGAGGGGTTCCAAAGGTATGACTGTTTTAAATCATTACAAATCGGGGTGGCCAGTAAAGCAAGAAACGAAAAATCAGTTCTATGAGACCTCAGCTCTCAATTGTTTGGATTGTACAATCTCAGATCAGTAATGACGGTATGGAAAAGGCAAATAAAAAAAGTAAATAAACATTTATTCAGACTTTTTTTTTTTTTACACAGATAGTATGAGCCCAAGATATTTCGTGTCTGGTCTGGCCAAATCATTTTAATTTGTGAACAAACATCCATTTCGAAACAAGTCGAGATGGTAACAATTTAGGGCAGGAAATTAGGTTAGGAAAAACAAATAATGATGCAATGTTAAGCAGGTGATGTCAACAGGTGATTGTAATCATGACCTGCCACAAAGCTGGACAGATGAGCTCCAGTTTGTCAAGTTCATATGTAGGGTTCATGCTGTCTGTAATTAAATAAAAGTCACAGTAAATGTGAGGCACGTTGCATTTTTCCATACTGTTCTAACCTTTTCTGCTTGTAGATTGTATCAGCTCTAAGGAACTGAATAAATGGAAATTGTTTGGCAATTTAAATTCCTAATGGTAAATATGAGCTGGATTTATGAACACAATAGAATGAATCACCTTGGGACGACATGGCATTAAATGCAGACAGTGGGGATGTTTCCATCATTCACATTCACCTACTTGGTGTCATGTATGACATGATGAATGACGTTTTTGTGGGGTTTTGCAGGTTCCCAATAAACAGAACATTGACAAAGAGGATGAAGAGGAGGAGGAAGAGGAGGAGGAGTAGAGTCATAAACCATTATTACTAATGTGAAAAAGGGATCAGTGATGTTGAAAGGCTAGTAGGGAGTGACGTCTGTATGTATGCATTCCTTCATTTCCATCGGTGTTTAAAATGTCTAAAAATGCAATGCATTTTTCTTGGCTTTTGAGCTGCTTGCTTTTGTTGCATCATGTTTTCTGTGTCCCTGTTCATCGTTTTGATATTTTGTACATGTAGGAAAACTCAGAGCCTCGAAGAACTCTGTAGCTTTTTCTATTTTCCTACGATCTGTATGAATTCAATACATGCTCTTCCTAATTTTGCTTACAGTATATTGTATACAAAAACGCACTATGGTGGGAAACGTGTGTGTGTGTGTGTGGACACTGCTTTAAATTCATCGTTGGGGTGATCCAGCCGCAGCACTTTCTAACATTGAAAAGCTTAAAGACTTTCGGCATGGCACCATAAAGTCGGTTTTCTTGTTTCTGCTATGTAGAGCTGCTGCAGTTTATTGTACATGTAGGCCTGTACTTGAGAGCAACATGCTCTGTTCTTGGAGTCTTTAGGTGGCTTTCTATGGGAAATCTATGGCTGAACACTCTGGCAAATGTTGGCTGGAGTATAGCATAAAGTCACTTTGATATTTTAGATGCCCAAACCGGAACTGTTCTGGCTGTGGAGCACCCTATAGGGGTATTGTGTTGAGGCAAATACTGTTTCATATATTAAACACAATCCTGCTTGGCCTCGTAGTGCCAGGTAAAGACAATCTAAACGCCAAACCTTTGCCTCTAACTTTGCAGCAACACCTTTAGTAAGGCTCTGAGATCTTGACTTCTTTGTACATAGCACTTTGGGATGGGTCAAATCCGTATTGCCCCAAATCATTTCACTAAATGTTCTCGTTGCGGATTTCAAGTCATAATGTCAAATCTCGCACTTTCCCAGAAGAGCCAAGTGGGGACCAAACAGATTTGGGAAATTATAAATAAGTGTTGGATGTCCACAAACTTTGGGTGATGTTGAGCTGGGTTGGAGAATAAAAGCTGAGTTTTGTGAAATCTGTTGTAAGAACTGCCTCATGAATTTAATAAAGGCCTCCACCCCAGGTTGTGTGCCCGTCTTATCAGCTGAGATTAGGCTGCATTCGGGGGTATTAACCCCATCACCCACTCACGAAATGAAAGCAGCAGTGTTAAGCAGAGTACAAACTTTCCATTTCACATCTCTTCTTGGCATAGCACAGAAACGCAAAATAAATCAATATCCATGACAATAAAAGATTTTACACACGCCAAACCTTTTTAATCATTCTTAAGAAAAGTTATTCTTGCAAAATCGTTATTCTTCACATAAATTCTTAAGACGCATCTTATTTTGCTTAAAATCACTTCCAAAAACAAGCACTTTTTTTCTACATTCTTAAAAAAAAAACCATGTTCTTCAATGTTTTCTCGCCCTTACGACAGCCTCTTATTTAGGTAATCAACTTGTACAGCCCAAGCATAAGTATCAAAATGGACCACACTTTAAACAGTTTAGTTGTAATTTAATAAGGTCACTATTGTTTTCCAAAGAACTTTAGGTTTCCTGTTGGCTGTTTCCTCCACCATCACCTTCCACCATTTTTTGTCTGCTAAACATTTTTGAATGCTTTTTGAAGTCTATTTTTCTGTCCTCTGAGTGGATTAAACAAAATTAAGGAAGGAGTGGTAAATACAATACAATACAAAATGTCTCTCGCGTCATATGTTGTAAACTGTACAATAATATAGCCTTCATAGGAAAATGACTAAGATTTCCTCAAGATGCTTTTATGGAAATTTTATGAGAACTTCTCCCAGGGTGACTCCAGGTGAGGCAAAAGACACCCTTTTATTTCAGAAACAAGCGTCATAAGACTTACCTCACCCTGTATTTGTGCTACATGTACCCTCTGATGAATTGATAGCATGCCAGGGGTTGACTCCTGCCTTCCACCCAGTGCTGGTGATCAGACTCCCTGAAATTGATACATGATGCGATGTGAGCGATAGTTCCATTGCAGAGTCCCAACCAACCCTTTGTGGGACGTAATACCAAACCCAATTTACTGATGTACCCAAATTTGCTTAAATGTTACATATACACAAGTGCCTATATCCAGGTGCCTAGAACCAAACTGGTGCAAGGGTCTCTCAGGTCCACACTTGGTAAACAGTTATGAACTATCAACCCTCAAATAATCAATATGTTCCCGTTACTGTTAGTTCAGGGAGTTAATGATAAAAGTTGAGGGGGTAAAGTTTGCTGGCAGTTAAGCACAGGAAGGTGGGTGTGTGAGTGTCTTAAATGTCTCGCTTTAGGTCTCGCTTGGAAACCTTCTCAAAATAAGCCTAGTAACACAGGACACTTTGGTTGAACTCTGAAGAATTTAAAGCTTGAAGGACTCGACCGAGAAAGATGACGACGTGGAGTTTCCAAACGTTGTTGTGTTGGCTTTTTTTGGTTTTAATTTCCACCAGTGTCCACACGGATCTGGAATCTGGCCGCCGTGAAATCAACATGCAAGAGCTCAACAGGATGAACGGCGATTTTGCGTTACGCCTGTACAAAACCGTGGCGTCTCATGCTCAGTCTGCGAATGTCTTCTTCTCTCCACTGAGCGTGTCCATGGCCCTGTCTGCAGTGTCTCTAGGAGCAGGCGGTGAAACCCACCAGCAGCTCCTCAATGGTCTAGGAATGAACAGTTCTACCCTCACCTCTGAGGAGATCCACCAATCCTTCCTCCATCTGCTCCAAAACCTCAACCAGAGGACAGAAGTCGATCTCGAGGTCGGTACTGCCATTTACAGCCATGACGCCTTCAAGATCCATCCCGAGTTTCTGGAGAAAACGAAGCGCTTCTATCTTTGCGATGTCTTTTCTGTTGATTTTAGCAAAACAGTAGAGACAGCTGATCAGATGAATGCGTATATCGGTGAGAAAACGCACGGAAAAATCAGTAACTTCATTAAAGACCTGGATCCACATACCGTCATGTATCTTCTCAGCTATGTCTATTTTAAGGGTAAGTTCCTTTAGTCAATGGTGGGAATAGTAAGGAAGTATATTTACACAATTACTGTACTTGAGTACCAAGTCTAAGTACTTCCTTTTACTGCAGTGGTCCTACTTTTTAGGCCTTGCTTCACTTTCACTTCACGCCCTTTTAAAGTAAACCTCTTTTATTTTGCCGTTCCTGGTCAAGTTTATGGGGATTATGGAAACTATCCCTGCAGAACATAAGGCTCAGGTGGATGGGTTGGGTGAGATGCCAGTCCATTACAGGGCTGGCAAAGGCTATTCCCTTCCTCCATCAGACACAGCTAGAAAGTTCCATCAGGACCCCAACCCAGGTCACCCAGGCACACTTTTGACCCAGAGATCGATGTGGAAATTATTTATTTATTATTATCTGATTGGTCCTAAAATAAGACTGACATATTGTATTAAAGATTTGACTATGAACGTCATGAAGAAATGATTCTGTACATTATTATACACGATTTATATTAATGACATTCATTTAAATGTTCTTTTCTGGCAAAATTGGGTAGAAAAAATGAGAAATATAAATAAAATAACCAATTCATGCATGAAAACAGAAAAGAAAAAAAATTAATCAATGAATTATCTCTGAATAGTAAAACCTAATTTGATATCACTCAATATGTTTGTAATTAAAATACTGATTTTTCCCTTTTATTAAAAGTGATAAAACGGTTTAGTCCTGATATAGGGCCACAATGCCAGAAGAATGGCATCATGAAATATAGAAATAATCATATTTCTACATAATAAAAACCTTTATACAAATGATATTCTCATACTAAAATCTTTATAATATAAAATAGATATAAGTTACAATGGCAGAAAGCCTGGGTGTCTACATGTTGTTGCTGTTTTATTTTATAACAACCAATCTTTTGAAATTTCTTTTAAGGCAAATGGTCCATCCAGTTTAACCCCAAAAAGACTACAGATGATGTATTCCATGTGGATGAACATACGACTGTTAATGTCAAAATGATGAGAAATCAGGATCACTTTTATGGCTACTATGACCCGGAGCTCTACACCCATATCCTTCGTCTGGACTACGAAGATTCATTCTCCATGCTGCTGGCTCTTCCTGACGCAAATCTCACTTTTGTGGAGGAGAACTTGGGTCCGCATCACATAACCAAGTGGACAAGGTGGATGCAGAAACGGTAATTTGAGTGCTATGATGTTCCCTCTTGGAGACTTTAGGGGTGTGGGTGTGTGGTGTTCAAACTGCTCACCAAGTAGGGGATATGTCAAAAGAAATTGTATTTTTTATCACTTATTTTCACTCTCCCTGCAGCGAGTACAATATCCGTATCCCCAAGATGTCCATAAAAACATCGTATTTGATGAACAACATTCTGGATGCTATGGGAATGGGAGATATTTTCAAATCTAATGCCAACTTCACCAGGATTTCGGATGAAAAGTTGCTCATTTCTGAGGTAAGAGAACAACCATAAGTGAAAGTATAAGGTCATACATACACCCATGTATGATGAGGAAATACTTTGTTTGTTATCAAAGACACACACAGACGTCAATACCAATTTAGAGACACCAATTCACCTAACATGCATTTGTAGACCTCACAAAAATATATATATGGGTGGTCCTGAAGGTCCTGGGTTCAATTCCAGGATGGAGCAGCCTGGGTCCTTTCTGTGTGAAGTCTGCATGGGTTTACTCCAGGTACTCCGGTTTCCTCCCACAGTCCAAAGACATGCGTGTTAGGTGAATTGGTGTCGACGCGCGTCTTTGACGATAGGTGACGCAACACATTGGTCAAACAAACAAAGTATTCCCTCATTATACATATATGCGGTGTGTGTATGTGTATGTGTGTGTGTGTATGTGTGTGTATATATATATATATATATATATATATGGTTTGTAGACCTCACAAAATTCTGGCAAAAGTTTATTAAACCAATTTTAGCAAATCAGTTCACTGATATATTGAAACAAAAACTATAAATAGTGAACCAGAGATGTTTACTATTTGCTTCATGTGAGTCCGATTCAGTTTATGAGTCTTCAGTAGAGAATTTTTGTTGAATCTCTTCCTTAGTTACCGATATTGCTGTATACAAAAGTAACCAAAAAAAAAAAAAAACCCACCTTTTATAACACAAAAACTTTCAGGAAAGAGGCTAAACTTTTTGAAACAGCTGCTTAGCGTGTGCACATGCATGTACACATGTACACTATAACAAGTATGCTAGCTAGCATAATAGCTGAACCAGATTTAAAGGCATGTAATCTGTAAGCTTTCTAAACTCAAACTATACTGCACTATACTACAACTGTAAATACACAATACTGTAAAGATACAAAAATAAAATCACCTCACAGAAATGGCTAACCTTAAAATGGTCAACAAACTGCACCATTAATCACGTTTCCTCAAGTTACAGTACAGCTGCCTTCCAATTAGGAGAGAATTCCAATTCTTGACAAGAAAAAAAGTCCGGATTGAAGGTGGAATGATGACGATGAATAAGAAACAACCGTGTAGTACTTGAACACAAATCCATCATTATTTAAAATTGTACACAAATAATTACCATGAATAATGAGCGAACTCTGTAATTATTTCACCATTTAAGGTGGAACAAAAGATTTCTTATAAATATGGCTAATAAACAGAAATAGCTTTCGCCTCAGACTGTCACATAACATAATTAATAAAACTCATTTAGTACCGCTCTTAAAGCGCAACTCTAACAACTTAAACATTTTTGCTGAAGAAATTCACAGTGAGCCTCGCCCAGGAAAATTTACTGAGAAATTTTCTAGTAAAACTGTAAATTGATTGACAGTTTTAATGTGAACTTTGACTATAAAGCCACAGTTCTACTACAAATTATTTATCAGAATTTGGCCACTTCGTGGTCCCACTGTCAAAATTCATAATATAATTGTAATTATGTAATTGGTTAACTATAAACTGACCATAAATTATTTTACAGTTCTACCATGGATTTTGAAGGCAATCTGGCAACAAGTCTTAAAGTATTTAAGTATGAGAATTACTACAAAAACAGATGTACTGAAGTAATGTAATGAAAAGTATAAGTAAACAAGGCAAATGCAGTTTGAATGACTTTTTATATTTTGGTAAACTCTGAAGGTCAAATACGCTTAAAATGTACACACAACCAAGTGCAGGCAAAATTTAGACAGAAAATAAACTTTGTAAGCCTTCAGTTTTTCTTCAAGTAAAGTCAGTGCTATACACTTAAAAATGTACACATCAAGTGCAGGCAAAAATTTAGACCAGGTTTAGACAGAAAATACAAACTTTGTGAACCTTTAGATTTTTCCTTGTTCGAGTAAGGTCAGTGCTGAAAACGAGGCGTACATTACACCATTAAGAAAAAAAAAACAAAAAACAAAAGAGGCTACTGTTATTGCCATCATTATAAACAAAATTTAAAGAAAAAAATTGGAGAAAACTGATGCTTATCTGGCATCTGAAGAGGGAGTCCAGTTTCAAACCCCTTTCTAAAAAATAAATAAAAGGACTCCTGAAACAGGAGGATTATAACCATTTCATAAGAAGTTACCTCAAAGTGTTTCTTCAAGTTGGACGGGGAGTTTCTGTAAGATACAATTTCCACGTCTTTGGGCAGGCACGACATGCTCTTCATGCGGTACGACGAGTCTTTAACACCCACGAAATCAAACATTGTGTTTAAATAAGGCCACGGATTCTCATCACCAGCTTGTGGTTCCCCTGTAGCCGAGTCCGATGTTGTCGCTGTCTCTGTCGCTGTCGCTGTCTCCATCTCCTCTTCCATGTGGCTAATTGCGAGCTGGCTTTTTTGGTTAATGGGAGAAGCCAAACAGGTGTATCCTATTGGCGGTGATGAACAAGCCCAAGCACGTCCTGACTTCTTTGCAGTCAGTCAGTAGGTGGGGTCAAAACACTTGCGTTTGCTCTGTAACGAGTAATTAAACCGAACAATGAAAATGTATGCAATTAAGTTCGGAAATATAGTGAAGTGAAAGTTGTCAAAAAAAATTTAAACAGTACAGTAGTGAAGTATTTTTTACTTCGTTACTATAAAACACTGTAACCCACAATTGTAAGATTGTATTCATTGCAAATTGCTAACGGTGGATAACGGTGATCTGTTATGCTAGGTAGCAACTTGCTAGCTAACCTATTATAAAAGTCAACAGAGCATTATCTAAAAGCAGCAAGCAAATATTTAAGTCCACAGCACCAACTGAGCAAACCTAGGAAACCATACTTCACTTTTGTAAGCTCAATGTTCATATTTAGTTTTCCAAAAAGACAATCTTACACCACTGGTACAAAAAAAAATTATCAAATTATTCTAATCAAATTATCTGTTTTGTCCTTAGGCTGTTCATAAAGCCACTTTGGATGTGGATGAAACCGGAGCCACTGCAACAGGTGTGACTGGATTCAGGCTCACCTTTTTATCCGCACGCTTTGTTAATACGCTTACATTTAACCATCCGTTTATGATCTTTATCACTGACCAGAAAACAAACAGCATCCTCTTTATGGGGAAAATTGTGAATCCAAATTCTGAGATGTAGGAAGCAAAACTGTATTTAAACCTATTACATGTTTATTAGTCCAGTTGTTCTGACTGCACTTTTTAAAAGCATTGTAGTAAACCTTTGGATAATCCAGTTCCGAGTACAGTTTGAAATACATATGGACTGTCTGAATAAAAAGAAAAAAATCATTCTCAGATTTTAATACATACTTTAGACATGTTTTCAGATAATATGTAAAAGCCACCTTTATATGTGATCCATTAATGGTTCCGTATGGGCTCAGTACCTGATTGACTTATGAATGGTTTATTAAAATATGCAGAACTATGCATCATTTAACTTACTAACATTTAGCAAATTAACAAAGCAAATTCACTTCACAATAGGTGGCCAAACATTTACAAAATTAGCATTAGCTTATGTTATCACAGTGACCACTGCCTACCGCAACAAGAAGGTCCCGAGTTCAATCCCAGGGTGGAGCGGTCTGGGTCCTTTATGTGTGGAGTCCTCCCGTGTCTGCATGGGTTTACTCCAGTTTCCTCCCACAGTCCAAAGACATGGGTGTTAAGTTAATTGGTGCCTCTTAAGTGGCCCTTAGTGTTCCTGCCCTTGGGCCCAGAGTTGCCGGATGGGCACCGGCTGGCCTGCGACCCCGTGCGGATTAAGCGGGAGATAATGGATGGATGAATGAATATATTTAGACTCATGCATATTTGACAAATCGTTACACTCTAAAGCTCTTACAGAACAGTTAAATAGCAGCCTTTGCTTCATACTTGGCTGTTAAAGATATATGTGCTTTACTTTTATATAAAATCTTGGATAAAGCTTATACTCCTAGTCTGGTCTCCTCTCCCTCTGGCACAGCCAATCATGTCTGCAGGCCAATTCCAGGCACCAGGCATCATCAGAACTCGACTCTGACTTCCCAATAGGTATTTGACTAGGTGTTTGACTACAGCGCACATCAAGATCAATTTATAATCATCAACGAGGAGGTGCAGTGGTTAGCTCGGTCGCCTCACAGCTCCAGCGTCCCCGGTTCAATCTCCACCTCCCACTCCACTTTTGTGGAACATGCCCTTGGGTTTACTTTGGAGACTTGGGTTAGTACCACGCTCCAAAGATGTGTTAATGGTTAATGTGCGTTTCTAAAGTGCCCTTGTTGCGTGAGTGTATTTGCCCTACGACGGATTGACACCCTGTCTAAGATTTTGCCTGACTTTTCCATGATCCTGACCAAGATTGCGTGGATAAGAAAATGAATGAATGAATGATCTCCACCAAATTGATTACCACTACTAAAATAAGTCAATCAAATCAAGTTTGATATCATATAAATATTTATTTCGTACTTTTTCCATGTTCTATTCTTTACATGCATGATAAACAATCTCATTAGTTGAAAAAAGTATATTCAAGACCAACAGGTACAGCAATGGGGGAAGTTTATGTAACATACCTTTCCCTACTGTAGATCACCTCACTCATTAGATGATGAAGGCAGGCTGCAGTTGTCGTGATGGAGGGAATTTTTGCATTACTTCACCTAGGCAAAACATTACTCATCTATACTCACTCGATTGAGAAAAAAAAAACACTGAGAACGCCAGAGGGACCAGGACGCCCACTCGGCCTGTTTTGTAAAGACAGCAAATCTTTTCTTTATCGCAACACGTGATTCCCTAGCAGTCAACATGCACAAGCACGATGACTCGTCTGTGGGGTTTATTTCGGAATACAAGCCGAGATGGGTCATGGAGAATTCCTGCTACTGTTGGGAGCTTTCCTGAGAAAAAAAGCAGCAAGGAGTGAATACTTCAATCCAGAACGTCACATCGCCAGACGCAATGCGAGATCTACCAAAGAGACGAGAGGAACTCCTCTACATAACGGCTGCAGGTATATACAAACAGGGCATATCACAGATTGCGAGAACGAGCGACAATCATCTGGATGTCCGTCTCCCGAGGTCAGCCGGATTTGCTCGGACCACGTTTCAACAGAGCGCGTAAAGAAGGTGTAAGCAATGTGTAAATGCATACGACTCCCTTTGTCATTCCACAGCTTCGGCTCATGCATAGTACGGACTATACAAAGGCTACATCATATAATCGAAGGGTTATGTGCACAATTATGAAAATATTCAAACCACGACTTGCGCTTTTAAAAAATACCATCACTGACTCTACTTTGGTAGAAAGAAAAGTCGTACATAAGCGAACGTTTGCAAATCATATCAGATCACGTGTTCCGCGAACAGACGGCCCGTTCTAGTTTACAATCTAGCTCTTACGTCCAATATCAGTCGGATTGATATGTTTTAAGCTTCAGGTACTTCTATGCATGGATTCGGTTGCACAGTATTCACAATATCGTACAAAGAAAAGGCAAATCGGATGGCTGAGTGGTGACCAGAGAGTGACCCTGAGCCTTGGGATCAAATGCGACAAAAATCTCCAGGTCCTGATCAGAGATCAGATTGTGACCTAACCTTATTAAAGGTGTGCTTGGCGTTTTTTTAAAATGTAATCACTTATTAAAGGTCTTCTAAGATTCGAGAGGTTGTTGATAGATATGTGACCGGAGGAAAGAGTCCAGTTTCTTTGGCAGCCCTAGGCTTTGTGTAAACAAATAATGTGTACCAGCAACATCCAACCAATCAAGACAGAGAGGCGTCTAGACAAGCCTGCCAATAACAATCCGTACCAGTTTGAATGCAACAGATGCCTATTCGCCTATCATCAGAAGATTGTGAGTTTATTCTTCGCTGAGTGTGTACACATGCACTTAATGATCTGACCGTAAACAGGGTTTTTCCGATCCTGAAATCGGATTGAGAAATCCCTCAAAGAACGCTCGACTTTAGGTCACTAAATAGATTTCTCAGCGCATGTATTCCCTATCCCTGATTTCTCAGTCTGTGTTTCCATAGACCTGGTTGCTTGTTTCTCCTGTAGGATCTGGCAACCCTGGAATTAAATGCAGCACTATTGATACCAGTCACTTTTAGGAATATTTTGGAACACAGTACATGCCTGAGGAAATATATTATTTAAGTACTCAAGTTTGAAGTTTATGTTACACACATTGTATTTTGTAAGATTACTGGCTGGTTGCAAAGTAGAAATCAGATTACTGAGGAGGTTCCCAATTTTGTGATTACCCAAAGTTATGTTAACTTGTTGACTGGATTACCAAAATCTGATCTTAATCGCATTATTAAGTGCATGTAAACAAACTCAGGGACTCTGAGTGGGAGGGACAGTCTGTGACACCCCTGGTCTACAGGGTGCCCCATGAAGCAGTGCTCTACCACTGAGCCCCTTCCGACTTAGATATCACAAATGCCAGAGGTGGCAAATAAAGCAACCTGGCTGAACCGCCCTGGTTCATATCCCTGCTCGACACGGTGAGGTTTGAGTTCACCGCACCTTCTTACTGTTATAAATCGCCCCCTTTTATTCCCCAGGGGCACGCTGCATTATCTTGGAAAAGGTACGTGTAAGCATATGGGGGCGACTGTTTCACGTTAACTTCTGCCAAAATCGCTGACTGTACCTTTAAAGAATGCCACATAGAGAGACCCTGCACATATGAACCCAGAGCTGGTGCCAATAAACGCTACCCAGAGCTTGCCCTTCGAGCATGGAGGGCACGAGTAAAGCATGAGCGTGCAAATCGTAAGATTTTTTTGCTAAAGGAAGCTTGCAGTAAAGAACCCCGGAGGTCTGGAGGTGGGAACAACAAATGGATTCCAATTTTTTTTTTTAAATCTCAGTTTTTTTAGCTGACAGGACTGTGAGAAGAAAACAGAGCTGCCATGCACTCCACGTTGTATACTTATGCGTGCATATACTGTAAAGGCCATGGTGTGCGGGCAAGTCTGAAACATGTGGAAGGGATTTAAAAAAAAAAAAAAAGGAAAATGTATCGAACACAATGTAAAAGGATAACAATGCTTTAAATCAATACCAGTGCGTAATGAACTCGTAGAGGGATAATGATAGGTGTAGTAGATCATGTGTGTAGCTGGATGGTTGTGTCTGGGTCTTTTTCCACTGCACAAATGCACCAGAACCTATTTGGTTATGACAAACTGGGTCTGTGCTTTTTACCATCAACCATTACTCAAGTACCAATGATAAACAGGAATAAGAACCATTATGCAGAGACAGGGCTTGGGATGTTTTTTGTTATAATAGTCCAGTAGCTGTAGCGTTTGTGCGCTCAATGGAACTATGGTACTGTATTCGTCAGCAAAGGGCCTCAAACAAAAGGATATAGTTCTTAGTGTATAATGACACAAATACAGAAAAACCAACATTATATCAAGGTTTATGGTTGGTTCATGCGTGTAACTGCTTCAGACAAGCAGCAGCTGAACAGGATCGCCAGAGGTGCAGGGCTTGGTTGAGACCATGTGAGGAAGTGAATAAACGAACTATAATTCATTTACTTAAATACGCTTTTCGTTTCCTTCATTTTCCTGTGCTGGCTTTCAGGAATTGAAATGGTCAGCCTTGTGAAATGATTGCATGATACAGATTTTTACAGATATTATATTTATATTTAGTTTGTTAGATGAGAAAACCAAAGAGTGATCACTAAAATACAGTATTGTGCAAAAGTCTTAGGCCACCAATAGATTAGATTGACAATTGTTTTAGCAAAGGTACAATGACCATGTATAATTCATTTGGAATTAGTTCCTGGTTTCTTTCGGAGAATATAAACCGGATTTGTCAGAAGGGGAACAGGATGAACAGCCTAAATATGCTAAAGCTCAAAACCATATTAAGGAGTGATGAATCCGACTTTGAAACGTTTCGATCCAATCCTCAAAAATGAGCTTTATATCATTATATATTGACCATTGCACGTGTCCTTAAAAAAAATAATTGATAAAAAAAAAAGAGCAACTTTTAACTCGCTTTTTGGTTTCTACTTATATTATAAACTAAATGTTGGCTACTGTGCTGGTTTGATTTTTATATCGGCGCATCATTAATTAACAGTCAAACGAACACCTCAATTCCAATAATATATTTATATACAGACATCAAATGAAATAAAGTAACCAGGCTAATCAAGTGGAAATATTATTTGACTGGGGGCTGCATAAATCATTAAGTTAATCCCTTCTCTCTAATAAAAAGAACCTCATCTTAGCTTGTATATTTGATTAATTTTATGCTCTAATTCTGTTCTCATTTGACCCATTTTAAACAATTTCAAAATACCTGCAAGGCTAAATGATGGCGGCTAATATTTTAAAGCAGAATGATGCAGACCGGGACTGTTTTTTTCTCACTCTCTGTTAAATAAGGATGTTTGAAATAAATCCCTAAATAAATATATACTTTATCTGTTTAATCGAGCGGTCAAATAGCATTCTGCGTAAGTTTTACAGAATGACCCGTGTTATGAGCTGTGTTCAAAACTGCCATATTTGTAATTCCATACATTCCAGTTACTAATTACAGGCCTATAGACTAACAAGAAATTTCTGTGCAACAGCAGCCATGGATTTGCTTCTGACATGGTGCATTATTATGCTGGAAGTAACTATTAGAATATGGGTAAATTGTAGCCATGAAAGGGTGCGCATGGTCGGCAATAAAACCCATTGGGTGGCGGCGTTCAAACAAAGATTAACGGAATGGGCCAAACTTTTCTCAAACCATTTCATCTCCACCAGCCTGGACTGTTGATACAAGGCAGGTTGGGTCCATGGATTCCTGCTCTTGATGGCAGTTTTTTATTGCCAAATCGACGCCTATGTTTTTCCAGTTTTGGTTAATCTGTGTCTCCTGCAGCCTGCCCGCCTCAAGGTTCCATGTGTTGTGCATTCTGAGAAACGTATATACGTATATAAACGTGTAACTCTTGTGATTAACGCTATGAAATATTTTTATATCACAGCCCTAATTACTGATCAGCAATAAATATAGTAAATCAGAATAAAATGATCCATACTGATGGAACCCTTTGCAGGTAAACAGCCACAGTCGAGCCCTGTTGGTTTCTGTTTGGACTGGTTCCTGTTCATAAATGTGCAGTGGAAAAAAAACCACTGTATGTAAATCACCTCCTGTAGGTTTAAAGCCAGACTATTTCAGCAGGTACGTTCACAGAGGCGCTACCAGTTTCTAGATGCCATGTAACAGTCTGTAAATAAACACTGGATGGAGAGGAAGATTGAGAAGGAGAACAGGAGGAGAAGCATCTGGAAGGCCAGATATGAATTCTCAGGCCGAATCGAATCAAGTCCACGCAGGACCTCTGTCATGTCTGTTCTCCTCTTACTTCCTGGCTGTTCCTGTCTACATGGTGACTTTAGTTTGGAACTTGATTCGGGTGGGATTTGATCAGAGTGGTGTGAATGCTTCATCGATGTGATCAGGCTTTACAGTCCAGGTTCAGTTGTAATTTTTTTGCAGATCAAGATGAAGATGAAGGGTGGAGTCGTCAAATAGGGGATTCTTTACCTCCATTTCGCCAGTCTATATAAAGAGAGCGAGAGAAACAGAGAAAGAGACAGAGAGAGAGAGAGAGAGAGAGAGAGGGAGAAGGAGAGAGAGGGAGAAGGAGAGAGAGGGTAAGAGGGAAAGAGGGGGAGAAGGAGAGAGAGAGAGAGAGAAAGAGAGAGTGGGAAAGAGAGAGAGGGGGAGAAGGAGAGAGAGAGAGAGAGAGAAAGAGAGAGTGGGAAAGAGAGAGAGGGGGAAAAAGCAAGAGAGAGAGAGAGAGAGAGGGTAAGAGGGAAAGAGAGAGAGAGAGAGAGAGACAGAGAGAGAGAGGGAGAAGGAGAGAGGGAGAAGGAGAGATGGTAAGAGAGAGAGAGAGAAAGAGAGAGTGGGAAAGAGAGAGAGAGGAGAAAAGCAAGAGAGAGAGAGAGAAGGAGAGAGGGTAAGAGAGGGTAAGAAGGGGTAAGAAGGAGAGAGAGAGAGAGAGAGAGAGAGAGAGAGAGTCAGATGTCACATACACTGGATGACTGCAGGGGGCAAATAATCCCCCTGATTTTACCTGTGCGATGATGCCGTCTGTTAGACCACCCTGAGACAGAAACACACACACACACACACACACACACACACACACACACACAATACATACTGCGTGCATAAAGGTGATTACCGGAGCGAGTCCTGGGCATTCATACACAGTGAAGTCTCCATCCTCATTCTCCTCATCCGAGGTAGCTCCTGATTCTGGAATCTTGGGGTCGTCTCTTTGTCTGCACAGAAAAATAAACTATTAGCATTTAAAAATCTTCTTCTTCTGCTACTACTTATTATTATTGTTGTTGTTGTTGTTAAATAATAAATGTAAAAAAAAGCATAAAATTAATAAAAAATGTTATTGATATTAAACAATACAACAAATTATTCTTTCATTTATCTATCATTTTCACAAGACTCCATGAATTAATATAATATAATATAAATAATAAAAACGACAACAAGAATGGTTATTGTGAAGTGGCGCCGGAACACTGCACTACTAACAAATCTTAATAATCTAGTGCCCTCTATGGAGAACACAGTCTCCTCTCCCTCCCTCAACACCTGGCCAGAAGAAACCACGGTAACCAAACTGCCATCAAACTGCTGCCGCACCACAGAGTGCACAAATTCAGGTAATTATACATTATAATTAACATTAGAACTGTATCCACACAGTAAACAGAGTAAAAGTGACTTTAACAGTGCTGTATGCAGATTATCGACTCACTTTAGAGACAACATCTGCTGCTTCTGATGCTGATAGTGGTACATCTGTGCACTTTGAGCCAGGGTTTTATCTCCAGACTGATAAGACAGATAAGACCATTTAAACACATTAAAATCAGCTCCGTTCTGTTCTGTGGCTGCAGCGTGTCTGTACACGTCCCTCACTTACCGATGCACTGTCGTAAGAGTGGGGACCCACCATCCCGAAGGCTGGGTAGTCCACTTTTTGGGCGAGTCGAGTTCCCTTCTGTGTCCTGTTGCAAGAAAATAAAGCCACTTAGATTTCTTCAGTTACATTTCTTACCATTTTTATTGCTCGTGCTTGCAGACTGAAACAAATTCTTGTTTGACAAATGCTGAAGAAGACAAGTTCAGTTGTCTGGAGGGCATATTTTATCAATACAAAAACTGCAAATGTATTCCTACAAAGCTGTACTCTACCTGTCAGTCCTAATCCCTAGCCTAACCAGATAACACACTACATACTAAACAGGGAATGTATGGTGGCAATGTTACCAACAATCCCATGTCTTACGTGAAATTACGTAGCCTTGTTGCAAATGAGGGATGCATGGGAGTATCACAGGTTTAGCGTCATTAACCGAAGCGACGCCTTTAATTTGCTTCTAATACTTGATTGGCAAATCAAGTATTCTGTTTAATGAATGCAAATTCTTTTTAATGAATTTAGATCCTATACAAATGCTTACCCGAGTAAAAATTGTGAGTATATAATCGGTGCAGCCCTACACCACTGTTTTTGTCATTTTACCCCACTGGTTTGACCGTGTTCATAGTTATTCATTCTTTTTATTTTTTTTTTAAATGACCTCTCTGTTCATTGTGCTCTATTTGTGTGACTCGGGAGAGCTGCCAGGTGCCGTCCCCATGTTCACCTACGCTCAGTATCCTCAGCAAGTGCCATAGCACCCCTGCGTTGGTGTGGAAATACGAGAGGATGTGAAAGACTGAATCCTTACCTCACCCAACAGACTCCAGCCAAGACCAAAGCCACCGAGGCCACCATGAGAGACAGTCCTGCTGTTACTACAGAGAAAAGGTACACAATGAGAAATAAAGAGAAGTAGACACAGAGAGAGTGAGAGAGCGAGACAAACAGGGAGAGATTTGGACAGTTCATTTGAGTGAAGAATTAGTTTAGAATTGTTAGAATTATCTTAACAATGGTAGCTCCCTAGCAGCATTTCTAGCTCAGCTATCCATGCTCACTCAGGCCCTGTTATATCGCAATCACAACTGTTTTTTTTTAAAAAGAAGACATACCGATATAAGAGTGGTCCTCAGATGGATAGGGGACAATGAGGGGTGCACTCTGCACGGCAGATATCAGAGGAATGCCAGTGGTGCTAGGACTGGTGGCACTGGAGCTGGTCGTTGGGGACGACGTGGTTAGAGTGTGCGTTACAGGCTCAAAGCTGGGAGTGGATTCTGGCCTGTGATGACTTCTCGACCATGATGAGTCGTCCTTGATGTGAGGAGCGGCCTGAGATGGTGCTGAGGGTCAAGGCAAAGGAGTTACACATACAGAACGTGATGATAAAGCAGCCAAATGTGCTTCTAAGTATTTAAGTACAAGTGCGCCGTTTAAACTGCCGCGTTGCGTTCGGTGAGACAGACCTTCGACTGAATTGGATGCCGGCCAGACATTCACATAGTCAAAATCTTTTTACGGTACTGTAATTTACATATAAAGAGTATTTTTGCACAAGAAAACTGCGTGGAACGTTACCATTTACACAGTAGCCTAATCCTAAACTGTAACGCATATCACTTCCTCCCACAGTCACTCAATGCATATAAATAACACTGTAGACCCAAAATATAAACGATCACAACGGAATAAAAAACATAAACAACATACTTATTTGGCTGCACACAACCAAAAGAGAATGAGCCCACTTAAAGAAGTGCTCATTTCCATAACAGGCAATGCAGTATTACAATTTAAACACTTTTCTACTCCCAGTAAGTATGTGATGTAACAATGTTCATGAGAATATATGAACTAAACAAATATGTAAACAAATGCAGGGCAAAAAGAATTCTTTTTATTTTAAAATACACGTTAAACTTCTTTAATTTGACCATCGCATTTTCGGCCACAACGTCCGCAGTTATAAGACGAATAGAACAGACGTTGATCGGACGGTTTTTAAATGGTGCGTGTGTAAAGTGTCCTAATACCTGTGTGCTTCATTTCAGACTCCCTGTGTTTGGTTATGATGGATGACAGGAAGTCAATCTCTTCATCTAGCTCAGGGTGCATCTCCACTTCTTCTGTACGAGAGAGAGAGAGAGAGGGGGGGGATTTGGTTAATTTCTATATGCATACATAGCGACTGAGGCAATTCATTGATCGAAAGCTGATGAGGGATTATACTGTAAAACATTAGCACATAGCTAGTTCACTGCTAAGTCTCGTATCACAGAAAATTTGTACTGCATTAACCACGATTCTGTGATTTTTTTTTTCATCACTAACACTAACAAGTAAGCTAGCTAGAACTGAACAAATGCACCGAGCCGAAATTTTTAACTACAGTGATTCCTCGGTTCTCGCCGATCGCTCGGTACTGGCTTAAACTTGCAATGATTGATTTAGTACAGAGTGATTCAGTGATTCAGATTCCCCATTAGCTCGTTTGCTTAGTGCAGAGTCTCCTCTTCTTTCCTCTTCTCCTGTTCTTTGTGTTTTTCTTTCTTTGTGCAAATAAGTCTCTGTGGGTCCTACAATGCTTAATGATTACAGTCAAAGGAAAAGAAATATTCGCTCAGTACTCGAGTACTCATTCTAACGAGAACCGATATACCACTGTCATTAGTTTCAAATATTCTGGTCAGGGTTTTCAGTAAATCAGATGCTATCCCAGAATTTGGGTGAAAGTGCTCTTGGGTTGGGATGCCTGTAGATTGCAGGGTCCAGTAACCGTACCACCTGATCTTCATGCTACGTGCCCAGTCTGAGGTTTGAATCTTGGTCCCAAAGAATGACCAGCAGCTATCTCGAAACACAGCATCTATGTACAACGCAATTAAGCCTAAAACCGTATTGATTTAAATCATTAAATCATTATAATTTGCATATCTTGAAAATAGTGGTTTAGTGGTTAAAGGCTTTAGTGGTTAAAGGATTTGAATCAGACATATTACTTTTTTTCATTTTACATTTTTATGCCATTTAGCAATTAATTATGTCACTTACAATCAATTCAAGCAATTGTGGTTTAAGGGCCTTGCTCAGGGACCCAACTGAGGTGGGATTTGAACCCTGGACCTTCTGGTCCATAGTCCAGTACCTTAACCATTAAGCCACCACGGTCCCAGACAAACTGTAATAGCAGAAAAACAGCATCTGTGCTTTGATACGATTCATACTATAGATTAAGATACCTGCACTGAATTTAAGCGAAACGTGGAGAATAAACGAGCTATTAAAAGCATTAAATTCTACACGATGCACTGTAATGCGCATAGAGCAGCGGACGCGTGGGTGGATGGTCAACGAGGCAATCCTGCAGTGTCGCTCTGTACGTGGAGCTGGGAATAAGGAGGAGGTGCATCAAAGTCATGAATGACCCCCGTCACCATGGTAACCAGTAGACAAGGGGAAAAACACACACACGCACACACAGCAATTAGGGAGCAAGTGGATGGATGGAACAGGAACGATGCCAGGGGCTGACATGATATCGGTCTTACTTCCTATTGAAATATTCCATGTAACCTTAAACGCAGTTTCGAACTGCAAGACGAGTTCATCTGACGGTCAACATGGAAACGGGAAATGTTTTCTCGCAAAGAACATGCTTGAATGTTTGTTATGAAAACATAACGTACTTAGTTTAAGATTCAATTCAAAGTCACACAGGAGTTAACCTCTTGAGACGATCAATGCCTCTAATCAAATCCACCAACCAGCTACCAGGAAGAGACAAAATTCTGGGCTATGCAGATAAACGACGGCATGAATACAGAGCTGTCCTAATCAGCAGGATCAGCAGGCGTGTCGCAGCTGACTAACTAAAAACAAATTGCATGGAAACACGTACAAACAGTAGTGCAACCGCCCTTTGTACAACACAGCAACACTCTCAAGGCCAGGAATCGGAGACACTGCGTTCTAAAGAAGCATTTCAATCTTTAAGGTTTCATGGTCTTATGGACTTGTGTTCCCTCCCTGTCTCTTGTTCTTTGTCTGTGGTTTAGGTCATTGCCATGTCAAATGTAACAGATGCATAATGACCATATATAACATATTGTTGATGAACGGACCCGAATATTGGGCACAGTGTATTCGGCACAGCGAAGCTGACAGATGCTGCCATTGCTATTGTACTTGGAGGTTACAGCAAGCACTGCCACTGTAGCCTATGCTAGATGTTTTCTTCTGATTTCTATAATGAAGGTTGATAAAACTGCATATAAATTTAGTCATTTCAAGCTTCCCTGAGTTTTCGAGTCAAAACAGACAAAACGGAAAAGCGTTCTTTTCTGAATTATTTATCCTCCCGTTACTACCGAACAAACATAAATACAAAACTCTGAGATAAGCATAGCACTCAGAGATCAAAGCAACCACATTCAGGAACAAGCAGCAATGGCACACACTGAAAAAAAAACTAAAGTTTAAGCTTATATGCTGAATTCAGAGGAAAGGAAATGTGATACAGCTGTTAGGATTCTGGAGGTACACTGCCCCGGGTGCCATCATGCCGGTCAGGGCGAGTTAATAATAATAATAAGGAAAAAAAAACTGGGTAGTCTAATCAGCATAAGTCATTCATAGGGGTGAGCGATACGGTAAAAATATATCACGATAAAGACATTTTCACGATACACGCTACGTATCCTGACGTGTTCACACACATTATGCTTCAATAGTGACAGACTCTTCAAAACCGCTATTCAAATATTCTCCCACAATTACCCAATTCAATGTTTTATTCAAAATCTGCTGCCTGCCGTCCAATTAAAGACTAATCAGACTCTATATAATGAAACATGCAGTTGGTCCGTGTTATTTAGGCAGCGGCGATATCCTCGACACGCTCAGAAATGCAAATGGTCTATTACGATAACAAAATTGCTCACGATACGATAAAATGTCATCACATTGCCCAGCCCTGATTCAACAACTCCTCTCAGTCTTCAGTTATAAATGTGTTTTGTGTAAACTGGTCTTATACTATTTTTAAGTACAAGGACGTATTTTAGTCAACCTATTTATTTAAGGTACTCTACAGTATCTCTTTAACAAGAGATTACGCCCACATTCGTTAAAAAAAAATGGTTTCAAATGCACCAATTTCACAGAGAATTCAAAACTAAAACGTTTAGCCTAATTCACTACCACTCAGCGCTGGCTTATTTTGTTACTTTAAGTACAGTTTATAACGTGTTTGTAAGGTATTTTTTTGGTCTAATCAGAACATTATGGTGAATGATCGAAGAGACAGCACATATTCTAATGGAATAACATCATCACACTGACTGTACTGTAACCACACACACCTGAAGGACACTAGCTGAAAGCAAGCTGATCTTGTAACCGAAAAGCGCCATCTAGCGACCGTTATGTGTCAATAACGGCATCCTTGCGGAAAGACTTGGTAGTCTTTTTGACCACTCTAGCTGCCCTTCAAGTTGGTGAATCCAGACCTTCTATTAAAAGGTCATAAGACCAACACACAGAACATCTAGGTATATGTAGGTCAAACTGGAGCTTCTAGTGTTCAAGGCTTCCACAATAAACCTCGATTACCAGTCTAAGCAGCATAAATGTACTGAAAAGCAGAAATTTCCTTCTCTAAATGCACTGGTCAGAAAGAATAACAGACAGGGGCGAAGGGGGAGATGGAACGATTGCTAAATTTGTACTGCTGCAGGATTTATTAGCTCTGTTGACTCAATCAAACTGATTACACTTGAGCTGTAATTCACAGTCCTATGACTTGATGCCATGTAAGCATGGGCGTCGGGGTTTGAAACCAGTCGCGTTTGATGAAGGAAAGCGGGCACTTTGCAGTTTGTGATTTCCCTCCGTGATTTTCCTGCCACTGCAGCACGGAGAGAAGTGTCTGATTTATCCCCCAGCTCTTCTCCCCTGTTGCGTCCGCAACTCTGTGCGCGTGAGAAATGAGGAGAAAATGATGCAAGGCAAGGCAGCAAGGACGAGTAAGAGATATAAGAAAGAACCGGGGGCAAAGCAGAAACGGAAGGAGATTATGGTGAATCTGATTCTATGATGCTATGTTACAAGGCCTGTAAGTGGATGGTCATCAGAGCTAGAGTGGGTTTCAATCTCAAGCCACTCAAGTTGAATATGCAGAGAGCGAACTGACGACGGCAAAGCTATTTCTTCTCGTTTCCATCCTCGAATGTTTGACGTTCCAAAATGCCTATTATGCAGCTAAACCTCTCTTAAGGCTGACAAAAAAATCACATACAATTTTACAAGATATTACTGTTAGAGAGAGAGAGCAGATGAGGATGGAGATGCCTGCATACCTGTGTCACTCCACAAACTGAATCACTTAACTGAGTCAGATCTAAAAGCATGTGGTTGTTATAATGTAGAAACTATTCAATATGACTGAGATGTGGCTCATGGAAATGATGTGGATGATGATGATAATTATCATGGCATCATTCCTGGAAATAAGGTAGCCTTTATGAGGCAAAAGAAAGCTGAAAAACAGAAAAAAAAAACATTTCATTTTGTCTTCTCTACGTCACCCTAGTGAGAGCAATTTATCATATCATATCATATCATATCATCATATCATATCATATCATATCATATCATCATATCATATATCATATCATATCATCATATATTTATAGACTCCTATAAATGACATCCAAAGTATGGAGTTTGCCGCCACAACAGCTAATTTTCTTCTTTTTGTTCTTCTTAAAAGGCTTTCCACTAGATCAATCTCTGATGTTAAGCAATAAGCCCTGTCTGAAAAGCGTAAAGACACACAAATTTGGACCTCCAGTGTACTTACTGAAGTGGTTCCGTCTCCTGACCACACACTTCCCTCTCCTGTTCTCGATAAATGGAGCCAGACAGGGACCACAGAGGGAAGAGCCGGGCTGGCAGAAATGACGCCTTTCACGGGCACAGTCCAGGCTTCGGGGGCACTGACCCACTGTAGAGGAAGGAACGCATAAATCCATAAAAGTGTAAGGTGCCAGTAAGTAAATCAATCGTCTAACAAGCAATGAGTCCCAAAAGAGCAACTGAGGGACGGCCTCCATCCTTAATCAAGCAAAGGCTGTACAGTTTATTTATTACATAATACAAGTGAGACGAAAACTCAATCAAGCTCATTGAGTAGCTGTAAGTACAATGCAACTCCTACAACGTCCTCAAACGTGTTCTGCCGACAGCTTGTAGACAGATAAACTAAAGAATTATATGACAAATATGGCAAATGTTTTTAACTTACTGGAAAACTCAACAGATAATGTTTGGCTGTAAAGTTACCTTGACAGAAAACTTCTAGGTGCTGACATAGAAAGGTATCTAAAAAAACATTCATTCATTCATTCAAAGCCGTTGTGACTTGGACGCAGCTGAATTGATTGAATAAAAAAAAAAAGTAGATTCACTTTTAGTAACCACTTCACTGGTTAGGTTAGTTCTTTTTGTTTATTTAACACCGCTCTTCGGCATCGATGGTCATTCCGTGGTAGAAACACTCAAGAGTAGTCATATATATACAGTGCCAGTTTAGTGTAATGCATGTATCTGGACTGGGTTAGGAAACTGGAGTAAACCCATGTGGATACGGTGGGGGACAATTAATGAATATACAGTGAAAACCCATCAGCCATTGTACTCCATTATCTCCTAACCAATAAAAACAGTCTGAAAAAACAGTTAACGTACACTGTCTGTTAACAAATGTTAATTATTTATGGTCTAAACACAGCTGGAGGCTGCTTTCAGGTGACCATCTGTGACTAAACTGCGTTGAAAATAAACCTACATTTTCTTTAATGTAACAGCTGCTGTGCACTCAAAAAGTAAGACTTAAACCTACCTACTATTAATTTATCTCTAATTATAAATATGTTCTAAGCAAAAGCCAGACTGAATTGAAATCACAAGAGTCCGAGGGTCATTCCAGAGACAAACACAGCCTTGACATTGAACAAACTTAAACAGAACACTTCTGCTCGTTTTAAAGCATACGATCTGAACGCTTTTGGAATTTTTTTAAGGTTAAGAATGAAACAGTTTGCACAGACGCGTTCTCAGAATGGAACGGCCTTGTTTATAGTTTACAGAAACAGCATTTGCTTGCTGCAGAATCCTCCATTGGGAATACATGTAATTCGACCAAGGTTCTTTACATAATGTTGAGCACTACAAACACACTTGCTTTTTTGTTATAACTAAACATGGCACAGATCGATGTGGGCAATGACATTCCGTCCAGTTCTTTTTTTTTCCCGCCACAGAATTGTAGTACTTTTGAAATTGGCACAATAAAGCCCATTTTAAGGCTGTCCTCAGTAGAGCCATCACATCTAACAGTACGTTTCTATCATTTTTAATCTACTCTCTGTATTCTCTATGTTCATGCTCTTAATTTCTTTATCATACACTATATGGAGAAAAGCAATTGGACGCACCACAGCAACACTCGCCGCTAAGAGGTTCATCATATGAAGGGTACAGTGACAGCAGGATGACTTGTACCTACTGAATAGGCTAGCCACTCTCAGTCAGACAGTTTGACAGTTTTCCACCTCTAACCAGTCAGTTCATTAACCTTCTGGCCTTCCCTGCTTAAATATCCATAAAGAAATGACTGGCCAGCTTGGCTGGTCTGCAGACTACCCTGATCTGAACTCATACACATACAGCTATCTGGCTTTCAGCATGCTCCCTGCGGTATTTCCTTTTAAGGCAGTCGAAGAGATTTTGGAGTTTCCACCTTAAGTGCTAGTGTCATCTTGGCATTTTTTGCAAACAACTGTTGTTCTTGCCATACACGCTGTGTAAAATCTAACATTTATTTAACTGTTTTTTATCAATATTTCTAACAGTTTGGGACTGCGCTGGTGTGGCGTTCCGCTCGTGTCTTCAGCAGTATCTCACATGTATGTATCGTTTGCACTACATATCGTTTCTGGAGAACATACCCTTTAAATTTATGCTAAGCTTTGAGACTGTGGTAATGTCTGGTCTATGACAATTTCAGTCAACCCCAGGATGTAGGACTGTGGTAGCGTGTTAGTGGGTAAGACACTGGACTATGGACCTGAAGGTCCATGGTTCAAATCCCACCTCTGCCAAGCTGCCACAGTTGGGTATGAGCTGTAAGTCGCTCTGGATAAGGGTGATCTGCTAAATAATGTAAACGTAAATGTACTATCAAATTTGACAAAAGAACCATGAAGTGACCAAATTGTCATCAAAATCTATGGTAGAACTGTGAAATAATGTGTAGTCAGTTCGTAGTCAAGCAAGTTTCCATTTGTACTATGAATTTTGACAGTGGAACCATGAAGTGGCCAAATTACCATCAAAAATTCATAACAGAACTGTGACTTTATGGTCAAACTGTGAACGTTCAAAACAAAACTGTCAAGCAATTTACAGTTTTACTATGAAATGTCGCAGTACATTGTTTTCTGGGATGACCTGTTTCACAGAACATCATACAGATGTTGAATGGAGCATATCTGGATATTCTAGCTAGTCACTCAGGAGTCTGTAGTTGTGTCTACAATGGATAATAAATAACAGAGGTAGAACTCGTGTATTATAACTGCTCCTCTATGGTTTTAGTTCTATGGAACCAAGGTCATTGCTCAGAGCTACCAGACTCTTTGTGAAGTCCACGCTATCAAAGTGGTGATCCACACCAGCTGGTGACAGTGATGCTGCTTCTCGATCGTCCTCGGCCTCTTTGTAAGCAAGTGGGAGTGCAAATAACACAGCAGGCCAGCGCTAAAAAACAGTCCTGTGATGTAATCTCACATCTCACTGAAAGCAATACAGCACACGCTGAGCGAGTGGGAGGCAGCGATATGCCAACAACCAGCTGGCGTGCCGTCTTCTCACCGAGCAAAACATCTAACTGAGGCCAGGCATGGAGTGTGGAGGAGTGAGGAAAGGTTATGTTCACGCGCTACAATCTGCAGCACAGGGACACTGATCATTAGCATTAGCCCGAGCTATCAATATCAGCCCTTGCTTGCACCTGTTACTGCTCTAACCTCCAATGCCTTGGCTGCAGTTGCCATAACAACTGCTATGGTAACCGAGTATGCATGACATCATTAGGTGTGAGTCACCAGGGTGCAGGTGTTTGAGGGACAAACTGGCATAAATCAGGGAACAAAATGCAATGAATAACAGTTTATTCCGCATCTGTTTAAGAAACAGTGTTTGTAAATTAGAATAAAGGGAAGAGCAGGGCACTGTGATTACTATCCATGATATTATGCAAAAGTTTGGGCACCCATGTTCAAACTATGTTTGGTTTTCTAAATGGAAAGGCTTTAACACAATCTTTGGAAGCATCCAAACAAACGTCGCGTAACGTACAAATTAAAATGCATCGATTCGGAATCGTATGGAAACCTGTATCTGCATTTCCTGAAGAGTGATTGGATACTTTTGGTCAAAAGTGTGTTTGTGTCCCCATACTTTCAGCTTCATGTGGGTTTGTGTTCTAATACTTTTTACCATGTGGGTTTGTGTTCTAATACTTTCGGCCACGTGGGCTTGTGTTCTAATACTTTCCACCAGTTGGGTTTGTGTCCCAATACTTTTAGCCACATGTGAGTTTGGTAGTGTATATGTGTGTATTATGAAGACACCAATGGGGGAGTGGTGAATGAGTGTCCCAAAACTGGAGTCCATTGCAGGGCCTGCTCGCTCGCCCACCCGACCGCCCGCCCGCCCGCCCACCCGACCGCCCGCTTGCTCGCTCACTCACTCACTCACTCACTCACTCAGTCACTCACTCAGTCACTCACTCAGTCACTCACTCAATCAGTCACTCAATCAGTCACTCACTCAATCACTCACTCAATCACTCACAAAGGAACACATTGCTTTTTGACCGAAATCATGTATTTGGAATCCTTAAGAAACATGAACTACACACAGCAATCGCCAGGCTCAGACCTGAACCTGTGTACTTAGAGCTATGGGTTGAATGGTATCCAGAAATGAAATGCTATTGGTTTTTTTGTTTTGAGATCTTTTTACTCTGAACTACCACTCTGTTATGATAAAGCAGTTCTTCAGTGCCTCTTCCTGCTAACAGATCAGGTCAGGTGGATGAAGGTGACGGTTCATAAGCCTAAATCCAACTTCCAGACACACAGCAGATTGGCCGCCCCCACACATATCAGTGCCAGAGAAGTTGCATGGGTTAGAAATGGTCTCTCCCTGGCCAAGGTTCAGTGGAAACTCAAGGTGACCCGACCATGCTGGGCTGAGTAGCAAAACAACACAGAGCAGGCACTTGATCAAAGTGAAGACCTGCTTTTAGCACTGGATGAGAGACGGAACACAAATAAATCAGTCCAACGATGTGGGGATGTAAAGAGAAAGACAGATCAATCTCTTTATAAGACTGTGTAACACTGGAGATGGATGAGCTACCAGATATTTCAAAGGGACGCTAGAGCTGACCGAGCAGATAGAACGAACGGACCTTCCAAACTCAGGCCCTTTTCAGTCCACCATGCATTTATTCTTATCTGCTCCTGTGGATCTGCATGCATATCCCGCAGATACAGGAGCTACGCAAACCCTGTCATATTTAATCAAAATGAATAAGATCAGGTGGATTAATATAGAGACGAAAATACATTTACCTTCCCTTGGACAGAGGAAACATGGTGTGCACTTTCATAAGCTAATAGAGTCTTTAAAGGAGAGCTGAGCACTTCAAAACAAGGCGGCAGTAGATAAGAAAACAAAGATTCGAGCTTAGAGCTTCTACTCTAGTGCTGTGAAGAATTAAGCACCTTTAAATGCCTCTAAACATTTTACGGTTTAGTGCTAAGGCTAAAGAAACGTGACAGAGTGAAGGGAGGGTGCAGAGTTATGTAGCAGGGCTGTTAGTTCACTTTCTCAAGCAGCATGTAGACTATCACACCAGCAGTGGCACCATACTATAGGTGTTACTTTAATGCCCTGACCCAGTACTCGAACCACTAGCTCATCCTGTTATGAATGGAGATCCAAATGTCAACCTGAAAGTTCAATCTAAGAAAGCCGTCATGTTGCCCGTTCTGAATGCTAACCACATCTTTTAAAACAAATCCCAGGATTGAATTCCTAAAGAAGTAGATTCCAACTCCGAAAGGGTGGCACGGTTGCGCAAGCGGTTTGGAACGTCACCTCAGGGCCTTGGACTCCATCTTTCTGAAGTTTGCGTGGGTTTACTCCAGGTACATTCAAAATCTATCTGATCACTGGTCGTTCTAAATTGGTCTATTATGAACGACTATTATCGATGTAACCTTGGTCCAGTCATGAATGCACATTAACGCAGATGTAACGTTAAATAAAACAAATAAATAAAACCATCGGTCACCAGTGTCTTTAAACACACTTGTCTTAATATGGTGAACTCCCTACATATCCACATTCCACACAAAAAGTATGACTAGGACTACTTCCTGTTTATGTCCATGCCTCATCATTTTACAGACAGTCCGCAGAGACCCATATAACAATGCAAACGTCTTACGAGAGGTTCTTTTATGTTTCTCAGGTGCATTTCTGATAAAACACTGCAGTATGAAAGCCATAAAATGTGATGGCCTAAAGTTACGGAGTTATGGAGCAGGAATGGCTGATGCCTGTGAACAAAAAATGGAAAAGCTGGTGAATTCACATGGGCTTGGTCTAAGTCTAAAATCATTCGGCTCAGAACATCCTCTGTTCTTCAAAATAAAGAACACAAACAAAATCAGCATGGCCTAAAACGGAGAACTAAATAAAGAATAAGCCACTTACAACAAATGCCTAATTTTATCCAAAGGATAAAAGGAACACAATAGTGTGTTTGTTTTTCCATCCAATTTGAGTAGCTATGACTACAAACAAATGGCCAAGACCAAAATGGTATGGTGTTCACCAGGTACCATAAATTGAACAAAGCTGGAAAATCAAACTTTTGTCAGTAGACATGCTGATCTAAAATACTGATAAAAATCTATTTAGATGATTATAAATATGATTAATATATAATGTTGAGACATGGATTTAGTGGATTCAGCATTCTGCAGTGGCCATTCCACAGCTCACCACTGAGCTGACCAGGGTTTGATAGAATCTAGTCTGAACAGAGTGTCAGTAGATCATGTATGAGGGAGGTAGACCAGATGGGGATCATCTCCCTGTTGTTCCAACAGCAGAATTGTAAAAATGGAGAGAAATGGGGACAAAACTGTACATTCAAAATACATACTGTTCAGCTTCGGTCCATGCTAGTTGGACAAAAGTTTGAGGTTTTAATGATGAACGGAACATATTTTTATTTAGATAGTTTATGGTTAATAGTTTAATATGTAATGTAGTGGAGCCAATACTTTAATTTTGTTAATAGAAAATATATCCTTCCAATGAATGACCGCTGCTTTTCCGCTAATGAGAAATGTGTAATAAATTCAAATGTGGGCCAGTCTATGAATACATATTCCCCAGTTAAACTACGGAATGAACTTAAGTCTACTAACTAATAATGCCAGTAACTGACACCAGTCTTTTCATTGAGCAGGGTTCGCGCAGGAGTTCGTCTTGCTCTGAGGCACGAGAGAAAAGAACAGCTAATAAAACAACCTGGGCTGGAAATAGCGAGCCTACAGCTGCGGCTGTCAGTAGGAATAGTTATCAACATGAAAAATAGAGACTATTTTAGCCACATCATCCACCCTCATTAACATTTGCTTCCGGATCGGCTTTTCTCGAACACAGTTACTCGGTGCAGGAATGAGTAGGCTGTCATGTTCCTAATTTCGCAGACGATGAGTCAAGTGCATTCAAAGAAATATACAGTACATTTTTATTATTAGAAAAACTACTAGTGCACTACTACCTCACCTTATACCACATTAAAATCTGTTAATATTCCAGGATTTGCAAATGGAAATATGCTCATGCCATCTTTAAGGACAGCCCACTAGCCCACTCCTAATGAACTAGCAAGCATTAGTTAGCATTTGTCACAGATAGGCATAGTTCGATAAACCACCATTTTCTCCGTGATTTATTTAACGGAATCCACTTCAATTCAAAAGCATTTCCATTTCCTTCACTTTTCATGTCTTTGTTGACAAGCCAAAGCAAATTATTTTATGAAAAAGAGTCTGGGGGAAAGAGGGATCTGAAAGGTCACTAGGAACAAAATCGCATGGGGCGCTGACTGTAAGTGAACTGCTCTGCGTATGGCTAGTTTTAATATTGGAAGTCTGAGAGTAAAAAATACTTGCAAAATATTTCCAAAATATCTGGACACCCCTTCGAATTATGGGGATTCATTCATTAATCTCTATGAGCAAACACTAACCGTGGAAAGAGTCATAGAATTATGATGTCATAATAATGGCAGATCACCCCTGGACTTTCAGTTGACCCACTTCATCCCATAGGTAACCTAGGTGTGGGAAATGGCAGAGGAAAGCTACAGTTGGCTACCATTACACCATCTGTAGGGGTATGAAAGTTGTTCATGTTCATGTTCATGACTCTTCGACCGAGAAATGGCTGGTCATGATAAGATGCGTGACCTCAGACAAAATCTCCATATTACTGCATGGATTTGAAATGAGATGTTCAACCATACATATAGATATTGTTCTCCTTGAGAACTCCATACACAGCCCCTAGCCAAGAGGAATAAAGCCTGCATCAAATATGATGATTTTGACATATAGAACTAAACAGCCCTCTTGAAGATCAAAGAAATGACAGGCAGATAATGGGGAAAAATAACAGCCTGCATCCTAATGGCTTGCATAATGTCTCAAAAAAAACATGTGGCATAGGAGACAGAGAGCATTCATGATGATTCATGTGCATCAATCATCACATAAGTGGCAGCGAGTGGCATCTGTAGCCTTTTTACTGAAATGTTGCAGCTCATTTCCAAAGCAAACTAGCAGACAAGAAATTATAATGGTTAATCAGCACAGGATAAGACCATGGGCCTGCAGACATTTCATTTCCAACCCTTTCTTTACTATCCATACTCCAAATCACTTGAGTGCATTATAGCTAATAATAATTGTACAGAGGAGAAGACGCACAAATTATTTTCTCAATAAATGTTTCAATTCTTGTCAGTTGAATGCCCACGGATTATCGGCACTCTTGCTGAACACGTATGAAGGTACGGGGAAAAAAATAAAGGTTTACTTGAGATACATTTGACCCAAGAAAGCAGAAACCTTAGCACTGCATTTACTAGTTTGTGCCAATTCCCACTGGTTAACACACATCAGTCAAACTTTCATTACAATGATTATGATTGGGATTCTAGGATCTTGGATTTAGAGGTGCTGACCACCCCATGAGGCCAGACCTCCCCCTAGCTGGCCCTCCTCTTCTTTGTCCTTATTATACTTGTGAAGGCCGAGCATCTAGATTATGACTATTTAGAAAGGGGAAACACTGGAAAGAAACCAACAAATCTGAAAAAAACTTCCATTTGTGGAAGTGGGGACTGCTGCATTTTCAATGTTCAAATTAAAACTAGGTTTTAACTTCAGCTTCAGAGAATTTCGTTCTAAAGAAATAGCATAAAGTGGGTTTTCAGTTGGGTTTCGGTCAAGGGACTGGGATGGTCATGTAAAATCTTTGACAGACATTTAACTGACATGCAACTTTCAATGCGCAAGAAAAGAAATGAAGGCATTGAACTGAACAGCAGGATGCTTGGACCTAGCAGTCCATAGTTCGGTACCTTAACGTATTCTTGCTTCCACACTCCTCGCTAAATATTTGCTTTTCTTTTGTCAAAGTACACAATTCTTGCCTCACATAAGTTAAAGCCAAAATTACAGTAAGTAAATAGTGTTTCAATTTGTGTTTGGTGTAAGGAAACACCTCGTTCTTGTATACCTTAGATAGTTTGGTGGCATGTTGGTGGTTTCTAATAATGCTCCTGGACACTTCCCAACCCTGAATATTGGACGACAAGCTTATGTTTGCTCATTTCTGACTTTTGACTGATAGAAATGAGATCAAAAGCACACTGCAGAGTGTGACAGGGCACACCGGTCGGCAACACGTGCCATAAATCCCTTCAGAAGCCCCCTGGTCGCTTCTACATCAGATTTTCTCTTTGATATCATGGACCAGGTCCTTATCTGTTTGCCATTACCCCTGTTAGAGCACCACATCCTTCTCAGTTGTTAAGGTGCCAGATCCTCTTGGTGCATTACGCCAGATTTGGAGAACTCAATCCTGTGACTTGCAGTTCTCACCTCACTAGAGGTGGTATACAAACCAGAGTTGCTCCGCTGATAGAGCACTGGTTCTTGCGCTGAGGCTCTCTCGATTGTACACTCTCTAGCCAGGTGAGAGTTTTTGTAGTCCCAAGGTTTGGCATGCATCACAGACAACAGGCTCTTAAGACAAAAAAGAGACTGATGTCGGTCAGTGATGCATCTTTTGGTACACAGAGTGCACACATGAAAGACCATGTTACAGGGCATGTGTTACAGAGACCCACTCGGGAACAGGGGTGGGGTCTGCAGCCTGTGACACAGACCAGGAGTGCCGCTCGCCTTGGGGATTTTGGAGGGTTTATTGGAGGACTGAGATAAGAACAGGAAAACAATTAAAACGAAATGGATAAAAATCTGCTTTGGTTGTAGAACGAGAGACGTGCAAGACAGAAACAGAACAGATCCATATAGGAAGCTTATGCTGCAGTCGTGACTGTGTGGCTTAGCACAAACTGTGTGTGACATTCACTTATAGAGAAGCTTAGATGTGGCCTCATTGCATGAGGATAATCTCTTTCTGTGTCACTCGCAAACACACACGCAAACACACACACACACACACACACACACACACACTTGCTAAGTATGCACAGACACACAGGATTTAAGCCCAGCTTAACAACTTTTGATGTCTTGAAATACCTCCTGAATTCATTCGCCAAATGTTTCTTATGCAGCAGAGGGAGACTTGTTGGCATGTTCCTTTTTTTCTTGAAGTTTTGTTTACATAGAATATATAATGTTCTTCTTTTAAAAACGTTGCATGGTAAAGAAAAAGAACATCAGCGTTGTAACTGCAATTCAAATGTATGTATTTCACATCAAGCCTATTATACAATTATACAGGACTGTGCAGAAGTTTTAGGCCACCATTATATATATATATATATAAAGAATTATTTCTTAATCTCTTTATTAGAATACAGCCAGACAATACACGACATTTGTATGCAGTATTAAAAAACGGGGGGAAAAAATCTAAAAAAAAACAGCTTCTATGGGATACAGTGTTATTATTTATTATTTATGTATTATTATTTATTAATACAGGATTTTATTAGTGGTATTTAGTGTGACCTCTCCTTACACTTCAGTAACATCAGCATTTAAAAGCTTCTCCGTCATACAGTCCAAATAAGCAAGGAACTACTTTTTCAAAATGGAAACAGGGTGAAAAGGCTCCGGGGTACAAAGCTCCGAAAATCGGAATGAAGATCAATGGAAGAGAGGATTATGAAGCGCCCAATACAATAAAAAATAAACAGCATGTTGTGTTTGGTCATTATACCACTGCTAAAACAACAATTCTTACTGTGCAATGAAGACATATGGACAGTACTGTATATTATTATTAGTAACTGTAGAGGTATTGTTTATCCTCCATATTATGTATTACTCCTGATTCCCCCCTTAAATCTTTTGGTCGTCCTCATCATGTTGGATGCTTAACAGGATCCAGAACTCTGTTTTTTTTCTCTAAACTTGTAAATCCATATTAAACTCTTCTGCAAACTGCAACCAATTTCCAAAACCTTCCCATGTTAGAATAAGGTATCATTCTCAGCAAATGTCATGAATACGGAGTTATGTAAAGGCAAATGTTCGTCTCTAACTGGTTCAATCACTCATTTCACAGCTTTTCTCCAGTGCAGGCATAGTTGTCTCATGATTCATCTCACAGTGTGGTTCGAGGTCGCATTGCACCATGGTGATGAAAGTGGATTCATTTATTCACCATTATCCCACTGATGCGATTCTGTAATACCACAAAGCTCTCGCTTTTATCCGTGACCTGATCTTCATGCGTACGTTGTTTATTCAGCATACATGAATTGAATTGAGGACAGACATTATCTTTTTTTTTTTTTTTTTTTTACCTCAAATCTAACTACACAGATTGGTTCGAGCAAATGAGGTGACATTTCAGTTGCGTTTTGAAAGTGCATTCTGTCTGCTGATACTGTAAAGTCTAGCTATGGTTCCCTGGCACGGAAAGTCCAGATGCCCAGCCACCCGGGGCCATTAGATGTACGATTTCTTGCCATGTGTGCTTCTTCACCTCCAGAGGCTGCAGAGTCTCGGCACTCCTAGGGCAGGGTCTGTGTGGCACACATTGCACTGCACTTGATGGCAACCCAGTTTGAAACATTTTTAATAATCTGCTAATTGTCTTACTTTGTGAGCAATACGTTAAGCTTTCCTGATGGTTTACATTTATTTTAAACACTAATCAATTAATTAAACCCTATATGAAAACGTTTAGTACAGTACTGTACTTCTTTTCTTTGATTATTTTATAAAACCGGAAACACTTCAAGACTGCAATATTCTTTTCTGTCAGCAGGCGTCACCAGGGTTTACTCTGTCATCTAGACACGAATAAGATGTCTATAAGACACGGTTTTATTTCCCATCATAATTTGTCTTTAAGGCGAACGGACATTGACCGGACAGATATTGAATGATGCCCACCTGTACAGTGGTCCCTCATTTCTCCATTAATCCATTCCCGTGAGGAATAATGTAAATGTAAACGCAAATTCCATAGAAATACCCATGATTTTTGATGTAATTATTGGGTGTAAAAAGTATTCATATATATTGTGGGCCAGGGAAACATGCACTGCAGCAACATGAGAGATATTAGATAGCAGCATTTAATTCTCTGATTAAACAAATTTTTAGAAAGATAAACCTAACAATGAGTCAGCAGGAAACATTTCTATAAATATACTGTGTGGCTCGGTTTGGGTTTGTGTGGAACTCATTCTGCTGCTATCTCAAGAACATTCCTGTTAAAATGTGTTGCCGACTTGCCTCCTCCTGACTTCCACCCCCGATGAGAGAACAAAACTACAAAGTTATAAAGGAAGGAGTTGGGTACTGGACACCTGTTAAAGGAATACTTTATATTTATATAGGAATACAATTTTTCTTCCAACCTAATTTCAATATACAGCCCTCAAATGGGACATAACAGAACCTGAGTCTCCCTGAAACCTAATATGACAATAATAATAATAAGAATACTAATTAAAAAATAATCATAATAATTATCATAATGATGAAGAAGAAGAAAAATGAAAAAAGAAGAAGGCAGCACGTTGGCTCCATGTCCTCCCCGTGTGTGCGTGGGTTTCCTCTCACAGTCCAAAGACATGCGTGTTAGGTTAACTGGCATCCCTAAAGTGGCCCTTAGTGTGTGACTGTGTGTGCCCTACGATGGACTGGCCCCCATCTACTGCCGTTCCTGCCCTCGCTTCCAGAGTTGCCGGGTGGCACCAGCTGTGCCGCGACCAGAAGATAATGGATGTATAATAATAATAATAATAATAAAAGAAAAAGAGTAAACATAATAACAGAACTCTAAAGGCAGGTGTTTAGACCAGATTATGTTAAAGATAAATACTTAAAATATTAAAAAGTATTTTGTATTTCCTGTTGCAGCACTTTCATTCTAGAATGCTATCTGTTCTGCTATTTTCTTTAACTTCAGTTCTGTCCTTTAGACTGAATGGTTTTCTATGCTGAAAGTCTACTCTTTAAGCTGTGCTAAACCTGAAAGATTTAATAAGACAATACTTTATCTAAAAAAACGTAATAATTAATAAGTATTCGGTATTCTGTTGCTGCTTCATAGCTCATTCAAAGCTGTGGCACATTTAGCTGAAGTTCCCAATACGAGCTATATCCCAGGAAAACTCTACTGTGAGATTACTGTACTCTACTGAGATTCCTTTTTTAAAAAACGTTTTCTTTAGACAGTTTTATTGTGAACTTTTAAAGATTGGCCATAAGGTTCACAGTCCTACTACGATTTTTATGGGAATTTGGCCACTTCATGAGTCTTCTGTCAAATTCGTAGCAAAATTATACATTTGGTTAACTATGAACTGACCATAAACTTCAGAAATTTCACAGATTCTGATGGTCATTTGGCCCATTTCATGGTTCTACTGACAAATTTCCTGGGAAGCTTCTGTTCTGTCCTTCGGACCGAATGTGTTTCTAGAATGAAAGTCAACAATAACACCAAACTAAAATGTTCTACTGTCCATTCTCACAGGAAAAAATGTTGATTTTTTTTTTGTTTACATCAATCCCACAAAATCAACATGACGGACGGATAGAGTTAAAGCTGACTTAAAAACAGCGCAGTATTCCTTGAAAGGTACGGGCAAATGCGTTTTCATTTTAAAACAGATGTCATGGAGCTAATAGTCTAAGCAGCCAATATGGTCTGTGCACTGGCCACTATGTTCCATGTTGATGACAGTTCAGAGGGCCCACATCTCCTACACTTGCGTCATACAGGACTAATCAGTTTTCCCTCCGGCCAGATGGATCCAGCCCTTGTTGCGCACGCTCCACCTAGCACGTCCATTAAATCTTATTTAAACTAATGGCTCAGTGGATGGAGACTAAAGCAAATGCACAGGCTTATCAGCGAATAGCTGCTTTAGCCATGTTGATTGCCCTCTAACCTATGTCATGTATAGAACTCCCTGACCAGATGCATTCAGACCCTAAAGTGGCCAAGTGACCCACAGTAGCATGTTCTCACCGTATCACGGGCAAGATATCACAGCATCACGAATCAATTCAGCTAAATGTATTCTGACCTCATATAACTCATCAAAATGTAGCTACTGAATCCACTCCTGTCTACATTCAACATGGCTACTAAATATAGACAGAAGTGCACGCTGGATGACTCCCCAGTTCACGAGTTGCTATTAAAGTGCCAGTCCAGCTTTTGTCAGACATGACCAAGCATGCCTTTGAGAAAACACTGTCAGGATTCAAAGCCGGTTTCAATGCATGGTGGGCTACTGAACTGCTCAATCAGCAAATGAATGCCCAAGCTACGTAATATCATGTCGCTGAAACGCCCAACATATATATTTGTACTAGGGCTGGGCAAAGTGACAATATTTCATCACGTCGTGTTAAATTTCATTATAGACAATATGCTCGTCTCAGTTTAAAGCGCACCGACCAAGTTCCAGTTTCATCATAAGGAGTGTAAGTATGGAATAATTCACTGCTCACAAACATTAGAGGAAACTTTCAGAGGAAATCTCCCATAATGAATTATCCCCCCTTATTTTTGTGAGCGGTGTATTTGAACAGTGCTTTTTAAGAATCTGTCGCTACTGATGCATTTTGCCAATGATCGCATGCATCGTGATAAAGACCATGTATTGTGAAAAGGTCTTGAGATACTGCGATATAATACACTGCTTATTAAATGATCCCATAATTAAATAACCCCTCATTTTTGTCAGTTCTACCACATTACCCACCCCTAATGACCCTAATAAAACATAAATGCTTCTAATCATACACCTGAAAGTATTTCTTTATCATATCTAACGATAGCTACATGATTATATATTCGAATACATCAGTAATCTTACGTAAAATGGTTTATTCCATTATAAGCAAATCAAGCTAATACACATAATAACGGTATTCCTATCTTGCAGTATTTACCATATTTCATATTTAATAAAAGTTTTTCTGCCTAATATGATATAATAAACGAACTAGTAAATATATACCCATGTGCCTATCTACTAATACATAGTAACAGAAAGTAGCATTTTTGTTCATAATATGATTTAAACACGTTTTGTAATATAAGTTAAGGTAAAATACGTAGTAGTAGTAATAGTAATAACAGTAATAATTATAATAGTAATAAAAATAATAATAATAACATAGCTCATTGTATAATACATGCCAATAATGCAACCCATGCAATCATTATATACAATAATATTAGATAGAAATTTGTATATATATTAAGTATACAATTTAGAATTTAGGAACAACATCTCATAATTCTACAATGTGAGAAATTAAATATTTGAGCATAAAAATACAGATGGAATTGGTAATTACTCATGTCTAGCTGACATTATTTCCAATAAAATTATTAAATACGAAAAATCACGAATAAACACGCAAACAGGGTGTATTTTATACAGATATCACACACCGTATGTATAGCTAATAGCATTCCTACCTAATAGTTAGAAACCTCCTAATATGAATATATCGAATAATAATACCTTTTATTAGAGATACCTTTTATTAGGTATGTCATAAATACTGAAGTTTATATGATACATTATATTTTTAGGATACATTAAATATTCAGGTTTCAAATGCATTACTGCCTAATAAATACTGACCTCAAACATTATATATATATATATATATATTCCTCCCTAACCAGTGAATATGAACGACATCTAAAATACTTCATATATAAGATTTCACGACAGAATGCAAATAATTGCCATTATAAACCTTATCAATATGGACCGGTTATTTTGTACCTGAAGAATGGATTTACCATAATATCAGATTTGAAATGCATTTCCTCCTGATACAGATTCCCTGGTCTGGTTTCAAACCCTATAAGCAGTTGTTTATGTTGTACCTGGCATGCTGGAGCTCAGGGTGATGGTGGTTAGAAGAAGAAAGGCCCACACTCTCCTCTCCTCTCTTCTCCTGGATGAAGACATTCCTCTAATAGAAGTGCACAGAGCTGGAAGGGCTGGAGGAAACTAAAAGGCTTTATCATCCCCCTCCGTCCACGGGAGGAGGAGAAACACGGCACGGGAATCAGACGCGTTGATCCCGCACCGTCCACACCGACATCCACAGAATCCGATTTGCTCTGATCAGTGAAACATAGTCGATGGATTCAGAGATGATGCTGAGCTCTACTGCTTCCTCCCCTGCTGTTTTCCACCTGCGCGGCTCCTCTGCGGGGAAAAACCACTGCCACTGCCCGCGTCACGGACTCGGCCACGTCACAGCACATAGCAGCTGTGCTCCAAATAGGTACGGTTTCCTACCCAGTGCACTGCGCGTAATCAGTGTTCCCTACCTAGTGCTATATATAGTATAGAGCTATATATATATAAAATGAGCTAATCAATATTAAGAAGGACAATATTCATGAATGTTAGCCAGGAATACATTTAACTGGGAATAGGAAGAAGAATAGCTTTAATATTTTGCTAAAAATAATAAGGACTAGCAAGTTTTGCACTGCCGGTCAACCGACTCTACCAACTGGAGGAGCCTGTTTAAGAAACTGCATTTATTTTAATGATAAGGTACAAAATAATGTAGATCATATACACTCATAAGACACTTTATTAGGTACAGCTGTTCAACTGCTCGTTAACGCAAATATCTAACACAAAGTGACATGGCAGCAACTCAAAGCTGGTAGGTTTGTAGACAGGGTCCAGAAAGCCTGCTGAAGTTCAAACCATACATTAAAAAGGGCAATTAAGCTCATTTATGCGACTTTGAACATGGCACGGTGGTTGGATTTAGATAGGTTGGTCGGAGTATTTCAGAATCTGCAGATCTACTGGGATTTTATGTACAGCCATGTCTAGGGATTGCAGAAATGCACAATAAAAAATAAAAGAATTTATCCAGTGTGTGGCACTTCTCTTGGCGAAAAAATACTGTGCTGAAGCCAGAAGAGATAGCCGGGAGTTGGCGGAAAAAAAGTCAATAACTCATGGATGTGGTAGATGAGCTAGCCTAGCCATACTCTTAAGCTCTCTCATCAGCGAGACATTTCTGTCCCCAGAACTGACGCCCACTGGATCTTTTTCATTACTACCCCATTCTGAGTAACTCGATAGGCTGAAATGAAATCAAACCACAATGATAGATTTTCATTGTCAAATCAATCTGGACAGGTCACCAATCCATCTCTAGGGTTTAAACCTTGGCCCTCAGGAACTACTGTTTTCCTTCATTTGTGCATTAATGTTGGAATTATGATTGGGCGTCCTGCACAAATCACAAGTGCAAAACACAGCTGGTTTTAAACATCAGTAATGATAGTAAGCTTTAACTATGGCACAGTCCCACACTTAGTACCTCACTCTAGAGACCTAGGTTTGAGTCCTGACTGCCATTCCCTTCAGGGTTAATTCCTGCCTTGTGCCTCATGTTGCCATCCTCTGAGCCTGAATAGGATTAAGCATGTATAGAAAAGTGATATTTTAAAATATTTTGAAATGAGTATGATGAGGATCCCACAATAACTGCTGGATAATCTGATCCTGTCCATGCCCCATCACTACCAGTGTATTTTGGCACTCTTGGATGATCATACGCCCTACTGAACAGTCAATGTGGGAGCTCTCACCTTGTTTGACATGCTTCTGTTCACCCCATGAATACAATCACCATAAATAAATTTGCATCTCATTTATCGAACAACTATTTCCATGGCCAAAGAAAGCATCGCTAAGGTTGGGACTGTGGTAGCCTAGCGGTTAAGGTACTGGAATCTGGACCAGAAGGTCCAGGGTTCAAATCCCACCTCTGCCAAGCTG